>JAPKLX010000083.1:430098-727086 GCA_026898415.1 Leonotis leonurus
GGGGGGGGTGTTCAGTTTCAGAGAGTACCCTTTGATAGGAATGATGTTGGACTATTATTTTAGCTTTTGAAGTGCGGAAGTTGATGGAAAGGGTTAACTCGTATTATCAAAAATCTTACAACTTAGTTCCAGTTTTCTATTAGTCAATATTCAATGATTGAGATATGCAGTGTTAGCACAAAGAATAGAGATAAAGAGAAAGACTGAAAGTAAATAATAAAGAGAGAACCAGAGGATTGATTTGCGTGGTTCGAAGATGAAAACTCTTACGTCCACGATCAACATTGGATGTGTCTTACAGTGATCAACCTTGACAGGTTTGATTTACAATAGTTTCGGATCACTTCTAACTTTAACTCTACAGCGCCTAATACTAGATCTATTCTTCAGTTACAAGTTCTATCGCTAATAACACACTTGAAAATTCAAATGAGCTTGAGTGTTTTAAAGATATGAGAGTTTGAGAGCGAAATGAACTTACAATGTATACAACTTGAGAGCATTTGACTGCTTAGTAATCGGTTTCAAAATGACGAAGTGTTGAAGTATTTATAGGCATCTCTCAAATACTAGCCGTTGAGGAGAGAGTTTCGTTGAATTTGAATAATTCTTCTCGTTACTATCATCGTCCTTTTTGCCATTTTTGTCATTTTTGCTCCCTGCAAAACTGATCTTGAATACCTGCTCTGAGATCTTTTCTAAAAATAGAAACTTCTATTTGCAGTGGTTGACCACCATTTTAATTTCATAATTATTCTAATCTCACAATTTTTTAAGATTAAAATGTAAGTCAAAATAGTGATTTGGACACGGTCTCAGTGTTTAATAGCTGATCGACGTGTTTATCACATTTGCTACCAAACACATTATTTGACAAGATAATTCAATCTTATCATGTAGTATCTAACCTGCCAAACAGGATCTCAACTTACTAATTTAATGCATATTTGATTATACATTTTATAATTGTAAAATATTTTTATGCATAATATCATGCATTTTTAATTTGAACATTAAATTAAATTATACGTTAATCAATTATTTAAATTGCTTCTCATTTCTCATATTTATCCTACCGAATTTTCTTTTTACATGATTTATACCATATATGTATATATGTGTGTGTGTAAAGTATTATCTGTTCTTTTTTCTTAACCTTGAGTGCAGCTATAATACCCTATTTAGACTAGAAACAAATAAAGATATTTAAAATTTATTTTGAAACAC
This sequence comes from Leonotis leonurus, assembly GCA_026898415.1. Lineage (NCBI taxonomy): Eukaryota > Viridiplantae > Streptophyta > Magnoliopsida > Lamiales > Lamiaceae > Leonotis > Leonotis leonurus. The sequence continues at coordinate 431,326 of JAPKLX010000083.1, forward strand.
CGATAATTGTAGAGAATCCAAAATAAAACCTCCTTTTCCGATCATAATATATATTGTTTCATAAGCGATATAATCTAATTTTGAGATGATAATGGTTCTTAATTTCTAATTTATGGACAAAGATGATCATAACTTAGAAGCTATTATTCATTAAAAGCATCATATACTATTAAATCGTGATATATATATATATAAATAAAGATGTACAAAATTTCAACACAATATCTTAGTGGTTGGCTACTTTTATGCAATGATACAAGGTTGCTTTCTATAGTAATGGTTTTAAATAAATATATGGACTTTGATTTCAATTGTAATATATGTATATATTGTTTTCTAATTATGTTGACTTACTATTCTTGGCATGACCCGTCTTTCATGACGTGGGCCATATATAATAATTGGATTTAAGCAATTGTGTTCCAATTAAGCTTTAATATATATGTTGTTTAATAGTCAAGATATTAGATGTACTATCAAAATTTTGAATATAGTCAATTTCATTTAACGAATATATTACATGTATTATTTAAATATATACTAGTTAAAAATAACAATTAGCAACATTTTTATTTTGAAAGGAATGATGATCAACAACTTTAATTTAACCATCATAAAGATGTGGCCATAATGTCATGGGATTAAACTTGTTTCACACCAAGTTTCCTCAAAGCATGTATGTCTTCATCTATCCCGTCTTGGGGGCTTGCTTGGATAACAATTGATTTTGCCCTGCCATGGACTCATCAGGAGAACGGCATCAGCACCCAACCAACTTGTCTGAGGTTGCCTTGGACATTTCTTGACGTTTCTCAATATCTTCCCACATTCCCTCATTATAATCTCTTTGGGGAGAAACTATTATTGGTCAATCATCCATTAAAGTGCGTCTTGCATGCATCCCGTGAGTTACGCCGCCCACGCATGAGCCGCACTACGAAAATACGCAGGGCGTAAAAATAAGCAGACATAAAACCTTCACCAAGTTTGGTTTCATCATTCGAGATGGACAAAAATATACGCGCGGTTAATATGACAATATCATATAAGTACACGAGTTACTAAATTATTAATCAACGATAAGTAAATCTAAAATTATATTTTAATCAATAAAATATAAATGTAAGTGAGTATTAATAAACCATATCAAAAAATTATTATTTTATTTTATATAACATTCCACATGATTCACAAATGTGTTTATAGCATGAGTTATTAGTAAAGACCTGCAAAAATTTACTTGTTTTTGATAATCTTCCTTTGTAATTGAACTCTTACTAGTCCCACTTGGATTCACCAATACTATTAAGACTGATCAAGAAATTGATAAAATAAGTCACCAAAGATTATCCAAACTATTCATGTTTTATCTATATATGTGTATTTAAAAGACCTACTTAATTATAAATTATCATTATTTATTTATTATATTATTTTAGGGTCGGCGGAGTAGTTAGGTTGGGCAGTCATATTAAAGTTGAAACAAATAAACAATATAGCCTCTTAATATTAGATTCAATACCATTTTCTATTACAAAGTTTATTCATTGTTGGCTCATGGCTGTAAGAAAATATTAAGTCGCAGTTTTCTTCTGAAAAAAATAAATGTGTTCATTTTTAAACAGTACTTCCAAATTATGCCGTCGTCTGCGAGACGTAGTTTTTCACCTTTTCTAATAATAGAGTAAATTAAATAAAGAAATTAGGTATCTACATACAGAAGAAATTTGAGAGAAGTAAAAATATTTTATAGAAGAAACATGTATAAATTAATGGATGATAATTTGTAATGTGGAGAATTAGGAGTTGCATGCATGTGGGGGTGGGTTGCTGAGACCACAAGGTAAGAAAAGTATGTGGTAATGTCTCTTCATACACTATACAAATTTGTTATTGTCAAGTAGGCAGGCAGCACGCACTTCAAATGCCCAATTATATAACAAGTTTTCTGTCCTTTACTTTTTGCTTCTGCTCTGCAATTTCATTATTTACATTCACAATATCATATATCTATGTGTATGTGCGTGATATATCTATATATATATGTAAACATTTCATGAGTTTAAGAAATGGTGAATATTGAATACAGTGTGGGAATTGGGAATGGATGAAGAATTTAATTAATACTAAGAGTGTGTAGTGTGCAGACTGTAGTTGCATGTGGAAAGGCATGTGAAGAAGGGCAATAAATTGAAGAAGTAGCAGAAAATTTTTAACCTGCATACGATGATGATGATGAGGATAGTGGAGATAAAAATAATGAGTATTAATTAAAGAAATAGAAGGAAAAGAATAATAGAAACAAGAGTCCATGTGAAGCATCCTTGGAATTATTGTTTCTCTAACAAATGGATATTTGTCTAACCTTTAATTTCATTTAACGAATATTAAGCTAAAACACATCATAAAATTATACTATTAATCTTTATTAAGCGGTTCTTGTCATTTATATATATATATATATATATATATTAATAATAATAATTTAAATCCTTATTAATTAGCCCCGCCTTTGCTAATTTTCATGAGTTATAGACTCTCCAAAATATTTTCTTTAAAAAACATTCTATAAAATAATAAAAATTTTGGTATAAAATTATATAATTGGATGTAACATTGACAAGACTGGTGGTTGATATAGAAAAGAAAGAACATGGCTATTAAATAAATTGTTGATTATAGTTAGTCTAGTTGCTAGAGTGGGTGAAACTTTCTACTCTAATTCTGCATGCTTATCTCTCACTGCCGTTATCCTATTCTTTTTCTCATCATTTAAGCCTTTTGAACTATATATCCATTTCAATTTGATGCGCTAGCTTCTTTAAAAATGATTTGCTTATCCAAAAATCTAGATAATGATTTGGTGAATATACTGAAAAATCAGATTAAAAAAATATTCATACATAGATGAATAATCATCTGTCTTGCTCAAGTTGGTCTCAAAAATTAATAAAACACTCACCAATCACAATTTTGGTCAAACGGGACCACCTCCGATGTACAAAGGGAGTGGAGTACTATTTTTGCTAATTAATGGCTATTTACAATTTTGGCAGTGTAATAGCCAATAATATCATTAATTAATAAATGGTTCGCTCCATTTTAGCTTCGATTTTAAATATTAATAATACTGTTAATCATGTTGTTAGCATATTTAATTTTGAATCAGAAGAGCATATGAACCTACATAATTATTTATTTAGAAGTATAATGATTAAATTCTGACCTTCAGGAATAATGGATTCAATGATTAGGGGTCTTATTATTGCATGCCCAACTATATATTTTCATCATGTTGTTGGCAAAATTGTTATGATTTGCTTTTGCCTTATCCAAGAATCTAAATGCCTTTTATATAAATTACACAAAAGGGTTCCATTTCAATAAATAAAGAAAAAGAGAGAGAGAAAAAAACTTGGTATGAAAATTGAACATAGTAGGACCAAGGCTTATAAAAGCAGATTATTCACTTAGATTCCCTGGCCACACAGTATATATGCATTATGGTCAATGGGGACAAATAAAATCAATCATTTCTTCTCAAAGAGTTGATGTAACAAAGATCATTCATTTTTTACAATATTAATTAATTTAGATACATAAATACAATTTTTTTTATATATACATGTATAGGGAATGTATTAAATGAGAATTGTTTTTTATATAAGAACTAAGAACCAATCTGGATTCTGAACCATTAATATTTATATAATATATGGTCCAGATTAATTGTGCATTAAATTTATGCATAAAATGTATTGAAATTATGATTCATTGGTTTATAAATAAAAAAAATATTATCATGTTATGCATTAAGATAATACGTATAACGCATCAAAATAAAAGATAACATACGTAGATTTTAGTTTCTATCTAAAACTTGATTCTCACAAGATCCTACCGCTTTATATTTCATGTTGATTATCATACTCATGTAACCAAGTATCTGCAATACAGATGCCAACGAAGAGTATCAAAAGTTTCTAGATTAAATGAAGATACCAAAATATATAGCTTATCAATTACTAAAATTAAACTATCACCTCTCTTGAAGAAATTTAGCACACCATGCAACATATGTAATGCTATTTATATAGTGCAACCATATCAACAACAATTACAAATTTTTCAATCCATAATCATAATTATTTTAGACATGAACTGGCCACTCACGGTCAGAAATTGATGGAGACGGCTTCAAAATAATAAATATTAATTAATTGTTGGCAAATTAGTGCTTTAATTATAGTCCAACAGAAAACTTATTACGTCCCCACCAATCACCAATTTACAGTCTGACCAAATTAAATGGATATTTTTGTTTGAAGAATATTGAGAAAAAAGGAAAACTTTTAATTTACTGGTGTTATGCAATTATATAATTAATCAAGAGATTCAATAAGTACTGCACACTTATTTGTACGTAGGATAATTTTTAAACGCTAATTTTGTATTAGGATAAAGTTTAATTCGGCCTTAAATTAGTGGATGACCAAAATACAATCAAAACTTTTAATACGATATAGGATTATTATTATTTTATTCGTGGACTGTAAATTAGTTTAAATACACGAAGTTTCATATGTTTTTTTTTATGATTTTATCTTATTTCTAAATACATAAACTCATCTAATTTGGTTTTTAATATTTTTATAATTTATAAATATATATAATGAAATCGTGCACTTCAAAACACAACATTATATTTAATTAATTATGCTGGTAAGCGTGATTTTGCAAACTATAAACATGGCAGAATTCAAAACAAAATCGAATCAATTATAGAAGATCTGAGCGTCCGGACAAGACAAAAAAAAACAAATGAGATAAAAAAAATTTGTATAAATAAACCTATATATTAACACTATTATGATTTAACACCTTATGATAATAGTTCAAGAAAGTAGAATATTTTTCACGAGAAATGCGATGTAATGGAGATTATTTTTCCTTCTTTTTCTTCAAACTCTATACATACACACATGCATGCATGAAATTAAGAAGACCAAGTCATGTTCAAGCATATGATGATCGTCATCAATTACGGATGACAATTTACCTGCGGATACCCGATACTCGTGGGTACTCAACCCTAGTAGAAGCGGGTTTGAGAGGTATTTGATATCCACCGGTAAGTTCGTGGGTATAAATCAATATCCATTTAGTTTGTGACTATGAGTATGGATAGTAACTATTCATACCCGCAAAACCCATATACCCGCAACAATTACCCACGAAATATCCGTTAAAATACCCGTCAAATACCTGTAAAATACCCATCTACCCATTTAATATTAATCATATTTTTATATTTTTATTTAATAATATATTATGTTTAATATATCTTAAATTAAATTTTTATTTTTATATTTGAATATATTTCGTGGGTGATGGATACCCACGGGTGACGGGTATCCGTCGGGTGGTGGGTACGGGTACCCGTTGGGTGGCAGGTTAGCGGGTACCCACCGGATGGCGGGTTTGAGAGATTTTCATACCTATGGCGGGTGGCGGATACAATATTTTTTTGCGAATATGGATATGGATAGTTAGTATGCGTACCCGCCACACTCATTGGCATCCCTACCATCAACTATAAAAAAGATGCAGATATCTATTTTTGCCCCTACTTGCATTATATAGATCTGTAGGGCACAAACTTAAAACACCAACCAATTATTCTAATTTTTAGGACAAAAGTATGTTCGGTTGTTAGTGTAGTAATTTTATTGCTGAAAAATAGTTCAACTACAACTACTTTGATGTGACCACACACAACACATATTATGGGGATTGGATTCAGACCACTTCAAACGTGGGAGGTTCCCTCAGAGAGCTCCCCTTCTGTTTGTATTTTTGGCTTTTGAGAAAATGTCACAATTAATGACAACGTACCATTCGGTGCATGGACCATGCATGTATCCCTCTGGCAGACGTACAAAGAAAAAAATACTAATTACTCCCACTATAATTTATTTAAGTTTGAAAACTTTTAATGAACAAATAGTGTTTATATCTACATATCGCCGGCGGCAATGGGTAAACATTATCAATTCCAAACTACATAATATTCACTTCTAAATTTGGACAAAAATTTTGGTATGGTCGGAAATATGAAATGGAAAAATATGTATTATAATGAGGTTTTTTAAGAGCCAACTAAGCTTTACAAGATGTAATTGTTAGACTGACAACCACGGTGTTTTTTAAGCAGAGTTGAAGACTTGAAGTTGACAAAAAATCAAGAAATTAGACATGTATTTCCATGTACGACTATAGCACCGCAGACACTTCTCTCAATGCAATTTACCTATCATGTGTGATTTAATCACAATCATGCACGAGGTAAGGATAAACCGTACAGACCAACTGAACCTAAGGATGCTTAAATATCAGAAAATCATTTTTTGTTTTTTACAATATACAACAAAAGTGGGAAAATAGATCTTCTGAGCTTATATATCACTCCCAATAAGTTCCCTTAATATGATAAATCATTGATTACCCTCTACTAAACTGATTGAGAGAACAGCAAATTTCCAACTCATAACTTTTACGGTTAACAATTATAGATCTTCCCCACATGCTGTTATTCCAGCAACACCAATTGAAGAAAGGCAATCTCCAGATTCAATTAGATTTCATCTCAATGTCTCCATCATCGTTGCACTCTTTCGAATCAGCATTCGCTATGTCTTCAGGGAGGAGGCCGAGCAGTGGTAGAGGTAACAATGAACTGAGATTGCAAAGAATAATGAGAAGGGCAAGATTGTCAAATCGATCCTTCGTGACACCAAAGAATTGAGTTAGTCCAGCTCCCATCAGACCCCCAAGCACACTCCCGGCATTGCATATCGACATGAGTGTCGCAAAAAGTGTCGCCTCTACGCCCTCCGGACATAGTTTTGCTGCCAATACCAAAACAGGCATGAAAGACACCTGTCCCAGAACTGTTAAGATCAAGGAGTCGCCAATCGAAAACCACTCATCGCTTATGCCAAACCGCCTGTTTAAACCGGTGACGAGCACAACCTAAAATATGGCATCGAAGCTCACTTCAAATGGATGGTGCAAATGATGTGAAATGCCTCTGATCGAATGGAAATAAATGTACCTGAGTCATCCCGAGTGTTGTACCGATAAGTGTAGTAGCAAGAAATATCTTTCTCAAGCGAACGGTTTTCAAGTAACCATTATAAATTCCGACGCCAACCAGTGATGCAATAGAAGTGACAAGCTTTACACGCCCCAGAAACTCGGGGGTAAAACCAAGCTTGTTCGTGCTGGAAACAGAAATATTCTAAATTAGGCTAGGAAGACAAAAGATGATGTTATTATTGAAAAAAAGATGCAGATATAAAAGATGAGGAATCGACATACGTGAAATAAAACATGGCAGAATCAGAGTGTGGTGTCGATTGCCATAGGAAAATAAATAAGGTGGGAAGAAATACATTGGGTTGCTTTACAGCACTCCACAATTGCACCATGCTACTTTTCGAGCTTGCTAGAAAGCCAGTATTATTTTCCGATCCCCTCATCGAACCAAATACAGGCTGCTCTTTCACAAGGACTGCAACTGCAGATGTTATCAAGGGAAGCAAAGCTGTTAACCCAAAGACAAACCTGCAAGCATTTTGAAGTTCAGAAGCTAGAAAAATGTGACTGTAGAAAGAAGATATAATATCTGGCATACCTCACTCCATATGCACCAACCAAGGATCCACTGAAGTACGAACTTACAATGCTTCCGAAAGCAGAAGAACCCCAGCATAAAGACTGAAGAGATCCCGACATGCTTTGTGATTCACCACGAGCCCTTTCTACAACCATAGAGTCAACAACCTGCACCACCCTTTATGTCAATAGGCTATCAGAGGGAATAATGAAATAACAAAACTACAAAACCACACAGAAAAAGGTCTCATGTCTATTGAATCTTGGTAATAAGAAAAACGGTAAACATGTGTGGATAAAGTGCGAGCATAGATTAACCAAGATGTAAAGCGTATTCAAAGCCTTCAAAGTACACCAGTCTCATGATTTATATTAATAATACTTACTACATCTGAAAATGCTACAGATAGCGATCCAAGAAGTATGCAAAAAGCAACTCCGTATTTGCTGGCAACAAAGGTAGCCATCAAACTCCATGAAAGAGCTCCAAGAAGTCCTGATAAGACCAAATATGACCTTCTTCGGTAGCCAAAGAGAGGGACGGAATCACTGAAATCATTCTCAGTTAGTTTATTATCAAACAAAAAGGAACTCAAAAGGAGAATAAATAAAAATTATTGTAAGTTGATAGGCACCTAATGAACCCATACAGGGGTTTGACAAGCCAAGGTAATGATGACACGCCAGATATGACGGCTGTCTAGTCAACCATGAAGAAGTGTTAGTCATTCATCGTTTTTGCAGATAATGCTAATATCTCCAAATGGATGAGCTAACAAACTGAATAAATAGTGAATCTAGAGAACAAAGATGGCATGTAAATAGTTGGTTTACATGATAGTTTCTTGAAAAGTATCATTAGTTACTGAATTTCAATAATATGGATATAATAATATCAACAAGAGCAATCAACAATGCCTTTTATTAATACTTTGTTTGACGTAGAAACATAATCCACATACAAACTAATGGGTAAATAAACTGATAAATCTTCCGAAAGCTATTTAAGGTTGAGATAAGCAGCATGTTGAGGCATCAATTACAAACCTAGTTCAATGTATATGATTACCTCTGCAGGATCTAGATGCAGGTCGTCTTTCAAGTAAAAATTAACTGCAATCCTGGAAAGGCCCAGAACACCCTGAACAAAATATACCATAGCAACGGCAATGTTATCTGGAGTTAATTCGACCCCAAAGCATTTCATGGCATTAATAGCATGTTTTTTCTTGACTGTGGCAGCTTTACTGGATGCCGTAGTATTTTCATCCCCTCTTCCTGAAAATGCCCAATTATGATCACGCAATAAGTGGGAGGAAAGGAGGGAAACCGATGCCCCACAAAGTGAGACATACACTCTTAGGGTGCAAACTCATCAAAAGCAAACCACATGAGATGCAATTGTATGTTAACAAGCAAGCACTAGCGTAAAATGAAATCCAAATAATCAGATTATGAAGAATTTTAGTTAAGTTTCTTCAAACCCCCTCTATAGCTTACCAGCATCACACCCCATGAAAAACTGCTACAAAAGTAACAAAACTGTCACGTTATTGCATTTTCAAAATCATCATTTGCCGGGTCACTTTGGTTTTCTCCCTATCCAATATTTACATTTGTTTATGACAACCATAGCTTCAAACTACCTTTATTAACATTCATTTCAACTTAGCAGCACAGTAAGCGTATTATCAACTCTCCTAACTGAAAAGACATTAAATTGCTGAATGCACACGAAGGATCACATACATTTTTCATCTTAGTCTACCAATTAACTAAATTCCACCTGTGACCAGCTGATTAACTGCAATAGTCACTTCTGATTTCTACAAGCCAACATTTACAGTTTACCTTATGACGATTTCAACTTAAAATTATGTAGTAATGCCATTTCGAAGTTATCAATAGTAAAAGCCTTCCACCAACTCTCCTGTGTTAAAAGACATGAATTGATAAATGCACATGGAAGGATCACATGCATTTTCCCTACCAATTACCTAAAATTAACAACACCCAATATCTACAATTTTTACAATTTTCTTACGACGCCTATAACCTCAAACCATTTGTATGAACGCCATTTTCAAATTTATCAATACAGTAAACCTTCCATCAACTTGTAACATTGGTACACTCGTTCATCATCAAATCACAACACGACAAGCTTCAATTGATAGAGATTATTGAACTGGAGACGAATCAAAGAGGATATGTAATGATATGAATTTCTGGAACAGGTTTACAACCTTGTATGCCTCCTCTGTCTTAGCTAATGCCATTTTATAGGTTTATCTTTAACTAATTTTTAACATCTAAATAACTACTTCTAATAACTGCTACTCACAAACCCCTTTTCTTACTTTTGACTTGTCCTCAAATCAATGGGGTGTAAATGAATCCTCTGGCAGAGGTTCACCTTTGCTCTACAAAGCTTGCAATGCCAAAATCCACCATTCATGGGTTTGCTATCGGTGTCGGCTTTGACGACTTTGAAGAGCCAGAGTTTGATGTCAAATTGTAAACTGTAATCGTTGAAGCGGCAGCCGATGTGGCACTTGGCGTCGTATATATAGTGCTTAGCAGTTAGCATCATACATATCATTGACACGATTTCTTGCGGTTTGCCTTATGGCAATGTCCCGATGCGGTGGTAGAGGTCGCCGAAGCCCACGTAAGGAGGTCAGTGTAGTTGCCTTGGTCGATGCCGGTAGCCTTGCCTCGTCCTTTTGCCATTGTAGAACAACGGTGACAACACTGGTGTGTCTTCGATCTCCTCAGTGACGGCAGCTATGGCTTCTTGTTCCTTGGGTTGGTTTTCCCGATTGGCGAACTCCTCTTCAAACTGTTTCTCCTCACTTGGTTCACCCTTCTTGTTTGGCTTCTTTTCACTGGAATCATCAACGGCAGAGTTCCAAACCGGTTCCTTCTTAGCCAGCTTCTTTTGGACGGAGTCATCAACGGCAAAGGGCTTCTTCTCTCTGGAATTCCCGACTGATTCCTTCTTGGAAATTTTCTTTTGGCCGGAGTCAGCTTCTGTGGACAGTTTCTTCGAACCAAATATATTCCTAATCTCCATCCGCGTCTCCTTCCTCAAATTGAAACCGGATGGCCTCCATCATTGATTGATGTTGTTTCTGCCATTGCACCACCTTCGATTCCGACACCGGAGTTCGTTCATCCATCTGAATTGTTCTTGGCATACGGAGAGCGCGGATTCAAGCTCTGATACCAATTGTTACGTTGGTACACTCGTTCATCATCAAATTACAATACAACAAGCTCAATTGATAGAGATTATTGTACTGGGGACGAATCAAAGAGGATATGTATTGATATGAATTTCTGGAAAAAGTTTACAATCTTGAATGCCTCCTCTCTCTTAGCTAATGCCATTCTATAGGTTTATCTTAGACTAACTTTCAACATCTAATCTAATAACTACTTCTAATAACTGCAACTGGCCTAATCTCCTCTCTATCATAACACAACTCTCCTAACTTCAAAGACATGAAATTGGCAAATGCACGCGTAAGGATCACATACTAGCCTACGGATTACCAAAATCAACCACAAAAACACAACAATCAATCAAATTACACAAAATTCCAAGCATACCAAATACATAAAATACATATGTCTTCTACGCAGTGTCATCTATTAACAAAATTCACTTCCGAAGCGTAACGGAAACATCAATTAGTTAAAGCGACTTACGGTATCCAGAATCTAACAAAGGCTCGGAGCTCGGATCACGACGGAGGGAGGCGGACGGAATTGAGACGGAGACGGACATGCCTGACTATGGTGGCGGTTTCCAGCGGAAGCGACGGATCGGAGGCGGAGCTAACAGAAAATGGAGGGTTTGTAAGGGTAAGATTGGGAACTATTGTAAAACTGTTTCGGTTAACATTGGGAAATATCGGCGGTTAAGACACACTTTTTTTATTTTCTGTTTTGGGTAATTAGTTACTACTCTATTCCATTAAAATGACTTCATCTTAACTAAAAAATATTTATAATTTTAGTCAAACCAAAGCAAAAGAGAGAGTATATACTTTCTTTAAAACAAAGGAAAAATGAGAAAAAAAGAAACAGAACCCCGTATTATCTTCAATAATGAACTCTAACAGAGTAACAGGATATTACAAATTTACAATAAATGCAAATTTAAAGATAATTGATTAAATAGAATAAAAAAATTATCAAATTCCATAAACGGCCTACGACATCATTGATCGTGTTTCAACGATACATTGTCGTCGAGCTTATATTGGATGGAGCAAAATTATCATTTTTAAATTAATCCTACTTTTTTGATCTTCATCTTTTATATTCAATCGAGAGGATTTTCAATGATATTTCTCTAAAAATAATCAAGTGATATATTTATATATATTAAAAAATTAAAAGAATCATCTAGTCTTTAACTTTTAATGGATAATTATATCAAATTTTAAAAATAGCATCATACATGATTGAAACTCAGTTATATTTAATTTTTGATATTAAGCATGTCGTGTGATATAACTTATCATTAAAGTAAAAAATCAGGTATTCTTCGATGGTTGGGAATCCAGTTCGTTGCACCACTTTCAATTACAGAGTATTTTCTCAGTTTCACCAACCTTGAATGCGGTAAAAGATTTAGAAAATGTATGACTGACATTTGGATTTGCACTACTTGGACTTTGTGGAAGTGGAGAAACGAGGAACAATTCGAGAATCGACAGTGGGAGCTGGATAAAATTATTGCCGAAATAAATGCAATTTTCATCAATGGTTCTCCTCGAAAGCCCTTGCACTTGAATGGATGAGGACGTAGCATTGGTAACTTTATCCTATTGTCTATTGCTAGGTGAGTGAGATGTATTTGGGGTGTGTTGTAGTGCTGGTTGTGTTGTTGTTGAACTCTCGTGAGAAATCTATATTTAGTTGTGTGCGTTTTCTTTTCTTTAGAAGGTACTGCTTGTACTGCAATCTGTAAGTGCTTATGCACTTTTCTCTTCAATTAATTCAATCTCTTTTTTTTGAGAAAAAAAAAAGGAAAATAAATATTTTTATATATTTTAAGTCTTAAATCCTAATCATGTTATTGGGCTTAGTAATTGGTCAAACTATTTTGATTAGTCAAAGTAGCAGCGTGAAAATAGGTATGCAACTTCATATAAAAAACCTAAAAAGTTAAACTAAATTAGACACAAGTCATCAATGAACAAGAAAAGGATTAAATATAAAATCATTTATTCCGTGGGCGGCACGGCACTCCAACAATATATATTTTAAATACGAAAAGCGTGTATAAAAATAAAATAAAAAGGTTCTCTGATGATAATTAATCAAAAGCAGAAAGAATGGCAGAAAACAGAAGCGATGCAAATATAAGTCTTAGGCCTATACAAATATCAGACATCGATGACTTCATGGTGTGGGCAACTGATCCAAGAGTGACCCAATTCTGCACGTGGGAAACCTACACCTCACGTGACGACGCCCTCCATTTCCTCACCACCATCGCCGTTCCACACCCCTGCTACCGCGCCATCTGCGGCAGCGGCGGCGGCGCTGTGGGCTCCATCACGGTGACTCCCAACTCCGGCACCCGGAGTTTCACGGCGGAGCTGGGCTACGTCGTGGCGTTCGAGCATTGGGGGAAAGGGGTCGCGACGGCGGCAGTGAAGGCGGTGGTGGCCTCCATCTTCCAGGAGTGGCCGCACCTGCAGAGGCTGGAAGCTTTTGTGGATGTGGAGAATGGAGGATCGCAGAGGGTGGTTGAGAAGGCGGGGTTTGTGAGGGAAGGCGTGATGAGGAAATATGATGTGATAAAGGGGGAATCTAGAGATGTGGTGGTTTTTAGCCTTCTTTCCTCTCATCAACACCTTCACTCATCATAGATAGATATATACTACTATTCTCGTTAGAATTGGGGAATTGCTGCGATTCTTCGTGAATAACCTGGATTCTCTGGTCCAGAGTATTTTAAAAGTATTTCCTAAACTGTTCCGACTGTGAGGGTATGTTTTAATTGTAACACTTCAATTTAGACCGTGCAACTAGGCTTGTTTAACTGTTGTGTTTCTTAGATTGTGTTTAGTTTAAAGTATGATCATGGATTCATTGATTCTGGAAGATAACTCTTACTAGCACAAGAAACACAAACTCTCTGTAAGTAGGAAGGCAGAAACAAAAACAGAACGAAAAAAGAGAAGAAAAGAAAAACAGGGGATTGTGCTGAGACTTATAATACATCAAGACAATTCAACGTTAAAGTAATAACAAAAAAAAAGAAACTAATTTTTAAATCCAAGCAATCATTAGTCAATCTACTCAAGAATGCAGATACCGTTGAAATCATTGCTAAAAGAATCTCTACAAACTCTCTCCTAATGCAGCTGAGGTAATTAAGAAGACAATGTAAATTGATGGGCAACGCAATCAACATCAAATGACACAACTTTTGCTTTCTTGGCCTAATCACCCCCGCCTGTTTTCTGGCATTTTTGGTAAAGTCAGAACCAACACTATATTTGTTAATATTATTGGGTCTATATTTATTAATAGATCTATTGGGCGGTTTTGGGTCCGAAACGTTATAAATGGTATAAGAGCCGGCCCCGGGTGAGTCCCAATGGGATCTGGGGGCGGTCTTGCACGAGTATCGCAAAGAGGACGTCGCGTATTTAATGGAGAGAGGTTGTGATATCCCGAATTAAATAAGGGATGTCAGTACAATATAAGTAGTGGGCTTAATGAATTCTAGCAACATGGTTAACCATTTTTGGTAAACGAGAATAAACACCATATTTTTTAGTAGATCCATTGGAACGTCATAGCGTAACAGGCTCCCACCCTGTGGGCCCTGGACGTTACATATACTAATATTTAGTTATAATAATTTTTGAGGGGACAATTTATGTTTTAAAACTGGGATATAATGTGTAAAAATAAATGGGATGAAGTATTTTATATTAGCTTCTTAACTAGATTATAAAACGAGTTTCATAGAATGTATATATTCACTTAAAACACTTCCAACGTAATATTTCTTTAAGAGGTATCTCTGCAATTTGGGGAAAGAGAAATGAAAAAAACGAACAAATGAAACTATATATAAGGAACAAAATGATGAATAGTTTTTTATTGGGATGGAGAAGAAAGTGACAATGGCGTCTTCAACCATAATAGAAATCAAATAAACAAATACAACGGATAGATCACCATTACTACAAATGATCAACTAAAATGCCATACAATATTCATAACAAAAATCATTCAAAAATACAACTACTACAAAATCAAGCCACGTTGGAAGTTGTAGCATAGGATGCTACCAACACAAGGCAAAACATCACTGCAAAACCCAACTTACTTGAACTCGCACTAGACGAACCATCACCAGTTGGCACTGTCTTCGATCCCTCCCCTAACATATAACATCCAAACAATCATTCATTTCTCCGAAACACTTCCCAACTCAAATATTAGTCTAAAAACAATATCATAAATACATACATACATACATATATATATACATACCGGAGTTAGAGTCGGGAGAATCTGGTGAGGAACCGGGAGAAGCAGCTGGAGAAGCAGCTGCTGCCATTGCAAGAAAAGATTGAAGTTAGCAACCCTTAATTAATGAAGAATAGAAAAGATGGAAGAGCTCTTACTGTTGCAACGGCTGAGAGGGGGAGTTTGGACGTTGCATGCCCCGGGCAAGGCCATAGCCTGAGTTTGGTTGATGTTGAGGCCGAGGTTGGAGCCACCGCCGTTGAGCACTTGACACAAGCATTGCGGCTGGGACCCAACCACTGTGCGCAGCTGGGAGCAGCAGCCGGAGGAAGGGGATGATGAGTTGCCGGAGATGTAGTTGAGGCATGGTGACATGCTGATTAGGACGTTTGTGCAGTCGGTGGACTGCGCCTTCGCGACTCCGGCGAAGAGGGTGGTGGCAAGAATTATGGCTAAGGCCACTGGGAGTTGATGGTGTGCCATTAATTTAATGGTGTTGGTTTCTTGAGGTTTGTCTTTATTTTGATGTAAGAATTTGGATTTTGGTAATTATGGGGTAGTTTATATAGGGCTTAATTTGAGTCAAACGAAGACTTTTTGTGATGTTGGGGTGGGGTGGGGAGGGGAGGGGTGGGGGTGGTTTACCAATTTTATCCTAATTATAGTATATATATATGTCGGAATGTTTGACTAAGTTTTTGATATTATGAGGACAGGTGTTAATGGTTAGCTATGTGGGTGAGCCACCTTATTCATATAATTAAAAAATGAAAACAAAAAATTGTTCATTGTTAGAAAGTTAGTGATCTGTTTCAATTTATTTTTGCATGTATAATGATGAGATTATTAACATGCAATAATGAGATTATTACGTATGGTATATTAGAAAATGAAATTACACGAATGCTTATGGTCAAGAACATTTAAATTACTACTAATAAATGCCAAGCCCATTATTGAGTTGATTTTAATCAAATTCACTATACCATCTTAATTAATTTTCTAATGTATTCCCGAATCTAGTGTTCTTGATTCTGCAAGCATGCAGTGTTCAATCGAGTGTTTCTACTTTCTTGTGCCCAAAACCTTGCTTCTTTTCTGTACTTTTAACTCTTGGCCTGGGTAATGATTTTTAATTACTACTGGATATTTTATTTACCTATGCATGGTTGCTTTGTATACTGAATAAAAGAGTATATTTTTATATTGATAGTTATTTTTTGAATTTATTATATGATAGTAATAATGATGGTTATCTTTTAAGTTTATTATATGAAAATGTTTAGTAGAGAAGTGAAGTCAAAAGAATATATATAAAGATTGTAGGTGTAGTTCGTTAAGGTTTCTTGAAATAAATAGAATTAGTTGGTTAAATGTATTTTCTTTATTAAATGAGATGAGATATAAGAGCTGGAACTATATATAAAGAAATAAATTCAAATTGTAAAAACAAAATATTCATATATATACATACTAACATATATAATATCTTCATTATTATTGCATTTTATTATAAAAAATTAAATTTTATCAAGACGAATCAAGAACTGGGTTTTGTATATGATTGGAAGGTGATGATGTCATATATAATTGTGAATAAGAATTTGATCATAAGTAGATTGTCAAACGGTATAACAATAACCTTTTCTATTTTAGATCGTTTCAATTTTAATTCTTGTGCGTTTGAAATATAATATTTACAAACAAATATATATAAGTACTGATGTTTATATTAAAAATATTTATTATTATGTTAATTAAAAATAAATTTAAATCATCCATATTTTTTAATCAATGGATACAATCAATTTATTTTTGTTAGATTTGTAACTCCAAATCATTAAATTAGAGATGCTTCATTATTTTTGCTAAACAAAATTTAATTATAATTAATTTATTTTAAATTTATTTTATATTATATTCAGTCTTCTGTCTCACTAAAAGTGACATAGATTGACCAAATGAAATAGAGGGATTATTATATTATTTATTTTTTAATATTTTTTATTTAATAAATATTAAATTATACTTTAATTAATAATAATATTTATAAAAAAATTAATATTAAATATATTTTCTAAAATTATTGGAGAATGAATATATATATATATAGGAAGAAATTACAAAAGAACAAACGATATTATAATTATCTTTAAATTTATACCATTAAATTAAATAATTGACAATCAAAATTATTTTTGGTTAATTTATTAGGAATATTTTTTATATCCCCATATATATAAATATTGGGTGGAATGCATCTCATGAGTTAACTGGTCCATTGTTTAGATATATATTTTTTCAGTTACGTAATATAAATAAATAACTTTAATTTACAGAAGAATTTGAAAAGGATTCTTTGTTTGGTAATTGCGATTTTATGCTCTAACTAATAGGGTTATTAAGTTTATAAAATGTCTTAACAGTTATTAAGATGTTTACATAAACTCATGTTTTTAAAAAAAATAATAATAATAAAGTGTTTGACATTTTAAGTTTTTCATATGTGATTTTATTGGGGTAAATATGATAATTATAAATTATTTTAGGATTGTTTATGTAATTTTGTTGCGGCTTATAAGTTCATAGAGAAATAAGTTGAGGTGAAGTTACTTATTTTTTGAACATTTTATAAGCTTTAAAAATTTATTTTTACAATTAATTACAAGCTTTCAAAGAATTTAATTTGTCAAACGCTTTTAAAAAGTTTATAAACTCCTAAATAGTTTATAGGTTGTTTTAAAGAATTTATAACATCGGCCAAACACCCTAACTCTCTAATTAACACCGTGAAAAATGAAAGATAAATAATTATGGGCATTATTAAATTTAGAAACATGTTTGCAAAACAAAACTGATGCGACTATAAATACTGAGCAACAAAATATTTAATGAAAATTACAAATACTAATAAATTAAGGGTTCAAATCCATTGCGAAACATAAAATTCCATAACACATATACGCTTTCAACTGCAAGCTTTAAAAGCACGCATAATATTCCACACACCATATTACATATAAATGGTTCTTACAATAAAACGAAATAAAAATTAATAATAAGTTAGTTTCTCAACCACACACATAACACGCAGACGTACACACACATAAAAACCACTTATATATGATTTATCATCTCTAAATTCAGAATATGTTGAAAGCTGCTGAGACATATGTAGCTGTAATGAAGACTATGATTTTGGTCACAAATTTGACGTTCGTCGTGCTTGCATCTGAGCTCGAACCATCGGAGGGAGTCGTCTTTGATCCTGCGTGAGGTGGGTGTAAATGAGAAGAGTCGAATAATAAAATAAATTATATATTTATGAATTATGAGTGTTCCTTTTAGAATGAAAAAAAAAAGTGTTAACTCTTAGTTATATAGTGAAGCTAATTAATACTTCATCCTTCCATCAAAATTCTTTATATTTTACCATTTTAGTTCGTATAAAAAAAATTACACTTCAAATTTTTTATTTATAGCAAGTGGACTCACTTTACTCGGTACACAATTTAGTTATAAATAATAAATCATGTGGCTCAAACTCCACTCAACACATACAATCATTTAATAAATTTCACTCACCATATATACACGTACTCTTACACAAAATCAACATATTTTAAAAATTCGTGTCGAGTCAAAGTGTCAAGATCTTTAATATATTTTACAATATAATAAATGAAGAACTAAGAGTTAATTAATTAATAATCTACATTAAATGTTTTCAAAAGTTTTAAATATATGTCGCTTAAATAATATTTATGAAAAATGAACATTTCAATATAATTTATAATATAAGGACTGAAATATTGGAAATTTTATGCTTAGTATCAAGAATTTTAAGTTTCATAATTTCTCTAATATACAATATGATTACATTTATTATTTATGATATAATTTAAATTTTAAATTTTTTTTGTTAAAAATTCAATTTAGAAAAAAGTTAATCAAAATACATATAGTTATAAAATTTTCTATAGTGTTGCACTGTTGAAATAAATATTACTTCCTTATACATGACTCCATTTAATCAAAATTGTTAAAGCTTTAATAATTGTTTAGCTATAAATAATATGGCAGATGGATTACTTATGATCTCCCTGCTTCATTATTAATTGTCTAGTGGATATAATATACTCCCTTCGTCCCAATATTCATGGCATTTGTTCTATTTTGAGACGTACCAATATTATTGACTCATTTCTAAAAATGGTAAAAAGTTAGTAATGACTCCTTGTTTCAATGTTGTATTTGTGTGTGTTTATTGATCTGCGTGCCACAAACAAAGAAACCAAGAATATTGGGACGAGTATAACGTTATCGACTTCTAAATGAAGCATAGTATTACTATTTATAGCGAAGGTAAATTTACAAGAACATGTTCATAAAGAAAAAATTGTTTCCAGGTCTTTTTCTGCAACATGATTGAAATTTAATGCTTGTATTTTCATTAATATAGATAATGAAATATGGAATTTACCAGTGACAGAAGGAGAGCCATTAATTCCATCACCAGATTCTGGAGCTGCACTCTCTGGAGAACCCACAGGAGACATTGCAGGCCCATTAACAACTATGCAAATTATAAATAAAAAAAAACATATACACATACATTAATCAATTGAACCAGTATATAAACAAAATTTCCTAATTATAAATAGTATGATACCTGTTTTGATGGCCCCAATTTCATTTATTCATATAATTACTTTTTCATAATTAAAATTTTAAATCTAAAATATAATTGATATTTTAATATTTATTTTTCTTTGATAGTTGTTAAATTTACTATTTGTAAACGAATATTATAACCTTTTTCTAAGACATACACTCACCGTTGCATCTACTTGTAGGCGGCGTATCCACCTTGCACACACTAGGCAAACCGAGGGCGAGGGTTTGATTGATGTTGACGCCCAACGATCCACCTCCGCCGTTCACTATCGTACATAGGCACCGCGGCTGCGTCTTGACGACGTTTGCCAAGGCAGTGCAGCAAGACGGGGTCGGCGTGGCAGCCGATCCCGACACGTAGTTGAGGCACGATGCCATGCTCACGATCACACTCATGCAATTTGATTGCGCGGTAACCATTGTTGAAACGCCAACAAATACCAAAAGTACCCCTCCGATGATGGTAACCAATTTTGGCGCCATTTTCCTTTTGTTGATTTCGAATGTGTAATGTTGATAAATAAAAGATGGTAGCCTTGTCTTTCTTTTTATGGGATTCCTACAAAGGTAAGGCAATGTTTATATATATATACATATCTACAAGTGCTAGGTTGTTAATTTAAAAAATATTATTGTGGATAATTATTACTTTTGATTTGAATTGGTAGAAAGTAGTAGTAGTATATTGGTAAACAAGAAGGGATACTATGAGGTAAGAGCCGCAATTTACTTAGCCAAATTTATGGAACGTGTCATATTACATTTAGGTTTATTGTAGATTTATTTGAATTTCGTTTACCTAGTATTTGTGCAAAAGGGATCATGTATTTGTACTAATTTACAAATAATAATAATAATCATCATCACCTGGTTGATTACCTAACGCTATATACATCTTTATCTGACTTTCATGAATGCCACACTTGTCTTTGGAATTGAAATTTGTATCATTTTATAAAGAATTAAATACAAAGAATCTTTATGTATCAAATATAATAAAAAGTAGATATCTACCTAACAAGCTCATATCAACTTGAATGATTATAGGAACTTAAGATCTCCCCCTACTTTTTATTAGAGGTGGTGATTCCCATAGAATTCATATTTTGTCTTCTCTTTACAAAATGACCTCAAGTACGATAGATTTGACCTGGTCGGATGAGCGTCCATCTTCCATAATTAAATTTCCAACCCATTATTTTAATTACGAGATTTACAAACAGGGGTGGGGTCCGACCTGGCTCGATCTTTTGTTGTGAAGACATAAGAGAAGATTGGCCCAATTTCAAATTTGCAAAAGTCTCAAGATTGAAAAACATCTTAATCACATCTAATATAATTAGTTATAAGTAGTTGATCCACAAATCCCATATTAGGTGGAAGTCTTCCTTTCCTCCTCTGCTTCCAACTCAAAATCCCCATATCTATAAATTCACTAATCTCAGTCTCCATAAAACATACTAAACCACCAATCAGTACACATCACACCTACAAAACTAACTCACAACCCTAACCATTTTTCATTATCAAATAACAACTGCAACATAGATCATCCCCATGGCTTCCTATATCCTCATCTTATCTCTAGCACTTACTGCGACCGCAGTCTCAGCCCAAATCACGACACCATGCACGCCCTCCATGATCACGACTTTCACACCGTGCATGAACTTCGTGACCAACAGCAGCCTCAACGGGACAGGCCCGCCCGCGGAATGCTGCAACTCACTCAAGTCCCTCATGAGCAGTGGCAAGGACTGTATGTGCCTAATCGTCACCGGCAGCGTCCCCTTCAACATACCCCTTAACCGAACCCTCGCCCTCTCCCTCCCCCGCGCGTGCAACATGCCCGGTGTTCCCCTCCAATGCAAAGGTTAGATCATCACCATAGTTTCAAAAACACTACATTAACTCTGTTTCTTTCTTTGCTGATCATATAATTTGTGTTAAACTGCAGCTGCTGGTGCTCCGGTTCCAGCTCCATCCCCGGCAGCTGGTGGGCCCTCACTCTCCCCCAATGCAGCTCCTTCTCCTAGTGTTACAGGTATGTTCATACAACACTCCTTCCATTAGTCCAAATTTAAATGAAAATTTTTCAAGAAAAATGATTATTTTTCTTTGTTTTGGGTGCAGGGGTAGCTCAACCAGAGCCTTTGGCGCCAACAAGCGACGAAAATCCGACACCACCGGCTCCAGCCGGCTCGGGTGAAACACCAACAAGCACCACTGGTAGTAGGGCAGGGGTGACACCATCTGCAGCGCAGTCTTCATACAAGATTTCGCCTTTGCATCTTGTGCTTGTCCTTGCAGCTATGGCCTTGAAGTACTAATGAAGTCTTTGCAAGATTTACCATGTTCTTTCTTGTGCTAGAGAGATATTCTTTTGCATAGTTTAGTGTGATTAGATTTGTGGGAGGAGATAGAGATTTTTTATTTTTTTCACTTTCTTTCTTGTATTGGGGCATGTTGTATTTGAAGATTGTGGTATAATAGTAATATTATTGTTTGTTTCTTGATATGTGATGACTGATGATCAAACTAAAACAAAATATATAAAGTGTGCAAGATTGTAGCAATAACTATCTTACATCAACAGATATTTTCTTACAATAATATATTTCAAGATTTAACAGAAAATCAACAGACTCAAGAAACCAAGACCAAGTTTCACTACAGATTCTTATAATGCTAATTTACAGAATGAGAAGAACAAAAAGACTGAATTTGGATTTGGGAGTTCAAGGTAACGGAGAACGGCCAAGTGGTAAGTCTTGTTCGTTTTGCCGTTTCGTTTTCGAAAAGATGTTTTAATAGAAATTTTGAGTCTGAAATAAAAAATTATACTATTTCAATTTCAGCCAACAACGATTCTTTTCTCGATCTTTAATAATCATATAGCCCTTGCCACTTTTTCCACTTCAACCTCTAATCCTACTTTGCAAGTATCATTCCACAACTACACTTAAATGTACACACAATGTATTTTTTCATATATATTCTCACCAGATCCCACCCCTACATACATATTATCAATTTCCTTGGTATCCAAAATAATCCAAAAAACTTATCAACCCAAAAGTATAATTAGTCTCAACTAAATTAGTCCATGCAGCATTTCAAACAAGTATATTTCACAAAGTATCGAAACAAAAGTATGTCCACCTAATCATTCTATAAAAAGTATGTATTCTTATTGGGTTTCATTAATATAACCTATATGACATAAAATTGAATGATCCACCAAAATAAAATTTCTCAAATAATGAGCCCTATACAACATTTCCAACAAATTTATAGAAGCTTTAGATCTCCCCTAATTTATATGTACTTGTCCAAGGATTGAACAAAATATTGGCACACAACCATCAAACTATTCTCCAATCAAGAATAAAAACATTAGTGTTCTTAATTAATAAAAGACACAAGAAGCCAGTGGAAATTTCGCAAACATCATAAAAAAATAGCAACACACAAATAATTGAAAGAAATCTTAATTAATCACATCCGAATAATTAGTTATAAGTAGTTGATCCACAATAGACATTAGGTGCAACTCTTGCGTCCCTCCTTTGCTTACTACTCCAAATTCTTACATCTATAAAATGCATTCATCTCAATCTATTTACAACATCCTAAACCTCCAATCAATCATCATTCTATCTACCCACAAAGCTCTACAACATCATTTGATGGCATCCCATATCCTCATCTTAGCTCTAGCCCTCGTTGCAACCGCGGTCTTTTCACCTACCTCGTCCCAAATCACGACCCCATGCACGCCCTCCATGATCACGACGTTCACGCCGTGCATGAATTTTGCGACCAATAGTAGCCTCAATGGGACCAGCCCACCCGCGGAATGCTGCAGCTCAGTTAAGTCCCTAATGAGCAGCGGCAAGGACTGCCTCTGCCTAATCGTAACCGGCAGCGTCCCCTTCAATTTACCCCTCAACCGAACCCTCGCCCTCTCCCTCCCCCGCGCCTGCAACATGCCCGGCATCCCCCTCCAATGCAAAGGTCAGATCATCACATAACTTTAACAGCAGAACACAAACTCATAGTCAAATATTTCTTTTAGTTGAATTTCTTTGCTGTTTTTTATTAACTGCAGCTGCTGGTGCTCCGGTCCCGGCCCCGGGCCCCACAACCGGTGGGCTTTCACTCTCCCCCAATGCAGCCCCTTCCCCTAGTGTTACAGGTATATATTTTCAAACAAACCCCTCCCATTTCTCCATCACTCCAAATTTCTTTCAAGAAAAGACTTTATAATTTTATTGGGTGCAGGGGTAAGTCAACCAGAGCCGTTGGCGCCAACAAGCGACGAGACTCCAACACATACGACTCCGGCCACCACGGCTGAAACGCCAACAAGCACCACGGGTAGTAGGGCAGGGGTGACGCCATCTGCAGCGCAATCTTCATTCAAGATTTCGCCTTTGCATCTTGTGCTTGTTCTTGCAGCCATGGCTTTGAAGTACTAATGAGAATTGCTGTGCAAGAGTTAGTGTTATTTTTCTTTGTTTTATAGGGAGATCATTCTTTTGCATAGTTGAGTGTGATTGGATTTGTGAGAGGAGATTATTCATTCTTGTTTGGTACTTGTAATACTTGATGATTGTGGTGTGATATTAATAACATTACTATTGTTTGTTTCTTGATATGTTATGATCTGAGCTCTTATATATTGATTTCTAATATAATAGCCTATGATGTTCTCAACCAAAATCACATAAAGTTTCACAGAGCAAGGAAAATATAATCTTTAAGGATTTCATTCATCAAATTAAACAACAGAATATGAAGTAGTACATATCCAACACTGAAATTCCTTTTTTTGTTCTTTTGTCCTTATTTTAACTGTTATATTTGTAAAGTAAACTAAAATGATCAAGCCAACATCAATATATAACAGAATTAACAATGAAAAGATTTCATAATCAAGTTTTCCGAGTTTACCTTTCCTATCATTGCTTGTTTTAGTTTATAAGGATAATTTAGTAGTATAGTAATAGTCCTTCCATCCATAATAATGCTAACCGTTTCAACTTTCTATTTTGCAAAAGAATATACATTTTTTTCACATACAATTAAATATTTCATTTCACAATATATTATATTTCATCCGTCCCGGCTAAAATGAAATTTTTTTTTCTAGCAAGGAAATATTTTTAGCTCTTATGATAGCAGAGTTTGTTTACACAGAACAGTTAAGTAGGCAGAGAAATTTAAAGAAACTGTTGTTATCAAAGCTTGTTACCAGAAAGTAAATCACATGTTGCAACATAGGGGTGAAAGCTTTTTGTTGATGTATTGTACGAGGATGATAGTTCTTTTTCTAATATCAAAGATCGACAAGGTATGATTAAGCTTGTTAGAACTATTGATGATGCTTACTTTTTGGTAAACTTGAAAGTTTGAAGTTTGATAATCCCTCCATTCACGAAACAACTTTCTACTTTGTCATGTGTCCGTCCACAAAGTAACTTTTCACTTGAAATTTTTATTTTAGCGGCTATTTTTTTCAACTTTTTACCATTCAAATCACTTTAATTCAACATTCAAGTAAAATTCAATATCCATTCACTATACATTAACAAGCTAGATTCAAATTTCATTCACTACACATTAACTACTAATGTCAAAGAAGTTTATAAAAATACGTGTCCGGTCAAAGTGAAAAGGTACTCAATGAACTGAGGAAAAACTATTATGCGCATGCGGAGAGTTTTAAAGTGGAGAATTCAATTTTAGAGTTACTACTAAGTTTAGTTAGGAGTTTTACCACTTTGTACTTCTTTTAGGATTTATATATAATTTTTATTTTAGTTTCTGCAAATTTCAATATCAGTTGTGTTGTGTGTGTATATCTCGAGATTAAATGTCTGTGATTGCAATCGAGTTTAATTATGTTAACGTCAAATTTGCTCGTTCGAGAATAGCTTCCACATTACTTGGAGAAAGAATGATCACTTCAATTCAAACAGTGAATTTCGCACAAGAGTTTATGTTCATAGTTACTTGTTCAAATTTGAAGCATTTCGATGAAGAGAATAGTTCTATTGTAGATTGTTTGCAGATCACTGATGACTATATGATGAGAATCGATATCTGTCTTGTGCTTAAGTGCACAATTTTTTCTCAAGATTGTTGTATTGTTCAATAGTTGTGACTGTGAGAACGCAAGGCATAAATAGTACTCAGTCTAATCAGTAGTACAGCTAACAAGAGAGATTTTAAAATTCAAAACTGTGCACTTCAAATTGATCCCCAGAATAAGCCAACACCTATTGGTTTTGGGTATATTATAAAGATATGTGCAATTTAAAGCAGTAGCAGTCTTTATATAGTCTCTTTCACTGAACTTTACTCCCATGGCACATCAGATGGTTCGCTCCAAGGAATGTCGGAAGGCTGGAAATGCTCGATATTGTTTTCTTTGCCCTGTGAAATGTCAGAAGGCTGGAGATTGTTTTCATCCTCTCCCCACGGAACGTTCGACGGCTGATTCCAACCATCGCCCTCGCCCCAATCATCTTGAGAAGGCTTCCACCCGCCTCCTTCCTCGTCCCAATTTGACCCTGACGGCTGGTAATTTCCACCCCAATTATCCTGGTACTCTCCCTCCTCCTGTGTGGACTCTTCAGCAGTGATATCCTCTTGTTTCGGAAGGAAGCAACCCTTGTAGGAGCCGTTCTCCACACAATACCACAATAGTTTGTTCCAATTTGGATCCTAACATATTCATGCTCTTAAACTTTATTAGTATATGGAACAATAATAATAAAAGTAGCAACTTAGAAATCAGTCCCTAATATGAAATAAGTTCTTCATACCTTGCAAATTATGTGAGGATTCCCAATAATTAGGATCAGTGACTTGGCTCGGGTAACAGCAACATTGAACCTTCTTGGGTTGCTCAGGAACCCCAATAAATGAACCTTATCGAAATCATTATGCTTCACAGTTGAACGAACAGTAGATATTATAATAACCTCCCGTTCTTGCCCCTGAAACTGTTCGACACTCCCGACTTTAACATTTGGACTGCCAAGACATTCTAGAGCCTCCCTTATCTTGCTTACCTGCTTCCTGTAAGGTGCAATAACCCCAATGTCTTCTTCTTTGAGCCCTTTTTCCTGTATCAAAACTTTAATGATCTCCACAGTCTTGCTTGCTTCGATTCTGTTGAACCACGACGGATTACTCCCTTCTCTTTCATCACATCCTTGAATGCCAATAAAGAGCAAAGGAAACTCCTTAGCTGGAATAATGCCTTCCCAGGAAGTTGAGGCATTTTTTGTTTCTTTACATGGGATCAGCTCTCCAGCATAAAACATCTCAGAGGGTAGATGAAGTATCGCCTCATGTGTCCGATAATTCCTTACCAACTTGATCATATATCTACCGTCTCCCTTTCGATATAGATCGCAATCAAAAAGTCTCTCCAGATATGAGGTACCAAGCCCATGTGCTTCAGCTTCTGAAGAGAAAACCACAGGCCCTAGCTGCATAGGATCTCCTGCTAGAACTACAAGGGTATCTCTCGAGTAAAGATGAGATATAGGAACCATCGCTTCCGGCTCAGAAGCTTGGCCGGCCTCGTCTAGGATGATGTAGGAAAAGTGACCTCTCCGAATGCCTTCAGAGTACAGAACAGTGGCACTCGCATATGTAGACACAATAATCCTGTACTGCTCCAGATCTTCCTTTGGAGGATACGTGAAGATGGAATCCTCATGAAAGCAAAATTTGACGTGATCCGGATTTAAGTCATCAAAAGGTCGTGTGCGAGCATTAAGTCGAAAGATCTCGTTCTCCTGAATCTTAACCGATTCCTCGTTGATGAGCCTTTCCAGTATATGGTCGGCTGCACTATTTGAAGGTGCACAGGCTAGGATACGGGCATTACTATCTTCACGGTAGATTTGAAGGATAGCTTCGATGAGAGTCTTCGTTTTGCCCGTACCTGGGGGCCCGTGAATGACGTATGGAGGCCCTCCTTTGCGGACGAGGATCATGTTCACAGCCATTGTTTGCTCCTCATTGAGGTCCGGTGTTATGGGTGTTAGTTCTTTGTATTTCCCGATTTTCACTTTTGACATTGCAGATGGGAACAGAAAGTTCCTTTCTAAACCTTGAGCAGCCTCAACAGCTTGATACAACCGTCGCATTTGTACACGATTGTACGTGAACCGCACATTATACAAGTTACTATTTCGGTGAGTACGGTGAAATTCTGGACCAAATTTCAACAGTATTTCTTCTGCCTCGACTCTATAAATGTATCCCTGCACGATAAGCAACCCAATATTCACCTTATGAAGATGGTAGGCGCAAGGGTATATATAGACAATAAAATAGGTGTGATCACTCCATTTTCATTTTGGTTTTGCCTAAAACCAGTGTTCTAAAAATCCCCGACTAGCCCCGCCTAGTCCCCGCCTAGGCGCTAGGCGGCACTCCGCCGCCCGACTAATGCTAAATCCGCCTAGGCGCTAAGCGATGCCCTAGCTATCGGTCGTATTAAAGCTTAATTAGTCTATAGGTGTGAACTAATCGATACTTATGCCAACTAGACTGTTCTATACATGATTTTGGGCTAAATTAGATTACATATATTTCAATACATATGAATATTATGTTGAAAGTTATAAAAAATTTGTTGTAGGCTATGAAGTTTATGTGGGGACTGTAAAATTTATGCAATTTGACTATTAATAATCATATTCTATGTTTTTATCATGAATTTGATAATATAATTATGAAAAATATATGTTGATATAGTTTGTATCTCATGAGAATATGTAAAAATAGTAAAAATAAGCATTGTGTAACGAATCCGCCTAGGCCCCGCCTAGGCTCCCGCCTAGTCGCCTAGGCGCTAGTCCCCCCTCCACCACCCGACTAGCGCCTAGCGATTTTTAGAACATTGCCTAAAACTGAAAAGAATTAAAATAATTTAAAAATTAAAACAAAAAAACGAAAAAAAAACAAGCTGAACCGTTGAAATCAAACATTTATTTCCAAACAAATAACCAAAAGAAAAGTTGATTTTTCATTCAAAACCTCCAACAAAATATAACAAAGCCAATTTCATTCCATTTTCCAAGACCAACCATTCTAAACTTCTAATCAATACTGTAAAATATACATTTAATTCCAAACATAGTAGGGGAAATTAAAGAAAAAACATTAATAAAAAGAAAAAACAATATATATATATATATATAATGTTAGATTTTCAGGTGCAAAATCAAACCTAAAAGGAAAAAACACAATGAAAATATAAATTTCCTAGCCCATTCAATAGAAATGCTCTTTTTGTATTGAAGAAGAAAGAAAGCAATTGATAATGTTAAAAAGGCAAAAGAAACCTCATAACTCTTATGTCTGACAGCAGACCTTTCTTAAGAATCCACTTTTCAATCAAAAAAGAAACACACTTCCACCTTAACCTTTAAATAGACGAGTCATAAGGTTGCATTTCCTCGCTGTTCCTCTAAAATGAGGGAAAAGAAAAAATCTGGCTTAAAAAATTTTCTTCTTATTTTAACTTTAAATGAAATATCATAATATACCTCCAAAACCTAAGGTATAATATTATCTCATCTGGAGTGAAAATGAGAATGATTAAATGGTGTTAACGAGAAGGAAAAAGAATTGAGCTTTTTTCTTCGTCTCGTCTTCCCATTGATTTCTAGACTGATTTCAGTCGACATATGTGAGACTTGAAACAACTTCAATTTTGGCTTGTTTTTTGTTAGTTTTTGCTTGATTTTGGATTTTCATAATTTAATATATATGGGGAGAACAATTATATTGATATTGTGTCTATGAGACTGTGACGTCAAAAATCATGGACCAAAAGTTTTGCTCTACAAATTATCAAGATTGGCGTGACTATTCAGCTATATTTGCTTCGCATTTCAATGAATATTAATTTGATTAACGATCCATCTAAGACAACGATGCAGAAGGCTTGGTTTCGAGAGCATGGTCGTCTATTTATGCAAATATGTAACTCGATAGATACTAAGGTCATTAGTCTAATTACCCACTATAATACTGTAAAAACCCTCATGAACTATCTTGATTTTTTGTATTCGAGAAAAGGGAATGTGCCTCGTATGTTCGATATGTATCATGCTTTTTACATGCCGAAAAAAGGAGAGGAGTCTTCCACATTATTTTATGTCATTCAAGAGGACCTATTAAGAGTTGAATACCCTACTTCTACACAATCATATTAAGGTCTAACAAACTCATATTTCATCTTTAAAGGAAGCCTCTAGCAGACTTCTTCACACTAAGGGCTTGACTGTCGCTTCTTCTATGCATCAGAATATTGCTCTTAGTTGAGCTCCCACTTCTGTACCTAGCAAGCCACTACAAGAATTTTGTGGAGCGTCATTATTTTCATGATGTCGGACATATCAAATGCAATTGTCCAAAGCTCTGAAATAAGAAGAATTCTCCATCTGCTCATAATGATGAGAATAGCAGCACTTTTGCCCATGATAGTGATTCCATCATTATTTCGGCTACTAAATGTGCAAAGTTTTTGCAACATGAAGAGCGAAGCTCTCAGCCTAGCTCCATCATGGCTCTTGAAGATTAGAGTAATCTTACTACACATGTAGTTTCTTTATCAACCAAATGGGTTATTGATTTGGTTGACACAGTTCATATTGTAGGTAATCCTAGTTTGTTTTCTACATTTTAGTCACATCAAAATACACATCTATCTTATTACATAGCTAATGATTCACAATCCATTGTTAGTGGTGGTAATTGTCCAACCCACACCTTCAATATCCTTATCTTCTGTTCTTAGCTTTCCTCAACTCTCGTACAATTTGTTATCCGTAATTAATATTGTAGACTAGTAGTGCCTCATTTTTTCACAATAATTGCGTGTTTCACGATCTTACAACAAAGTAAGTTATTGGTAAAGGAAATGAATCACTCGTTGTCACTCTTGTGGATGTACATTGTCGGTTGGGTTGTCCGTTTCTTCTTTTGTCAAATAATTGTGTCCGCAGATTTTTAAATTGTCGTCTGATTAAATTTAAATATTATTTAATCGATGAAATGAAAAATTTATAACCCATGTCCGTGCAGTAACATTATTTTCAATTTGAATTGGTATTTTCTCCACCCCAATTCCAATTATTGTCAAGAAAAATCTACAATAGTCTTGTCGGTTTACTAAACACCATCTTCTTATTTTTAGTTCTCCAGTAATGTGGAACTAGTGATGAACGACTACATGAGGGTAAGGATCGAGAGAAGAGTTGTCGTCGGCTGGAATCAAAATGGGCATAACTTTTGACTTCAAACTCGAAATTGCTACGAAAGCCTATTTCTAGAAGCAGAACGGCGAGACGAACAAGACTC
This sequence comes from Leonotis leonurus, assembly GCA_026898415.1. NCBI lineage: Eukaryota > Viridiplantae > Streptophyta > Magnoliopsida > Lamiales > Lamiaceae > Leonotis > Leonotis leonurus. Next base: position 462,586 of record JAPKLX010000083.1, read on the forward strand.
ACCGCTTCTCCATGATATATGGGCTTCCGGGACCAAATTCAGTCATTATCCAGCATGTTCGGCTATTTTACTATTTGCGATTAGTTTAGATTCTGTAATTTTAATTTAGTTTTAATTCATATTTAAGATATATTTAGATATTTCATACTTTATTAGATATATACCGTATCCTATGAGATATATATTGTATCCTATAGATTTAAGGTTAGGGTTTATTTAGGTCTATAAATCCTAGGTTTGTTGCGTTAGACAACAAACTTGATATTATTTCAATATTTTTCATTTCTTCTTTTCTTGTACGACGAGTGTTTGTCTTCTGAGTTAATTATTTTATGTCAACTGGTATCAGAACCTTGGTTTTTCCTAGGCAATGGCTAACGCCGGAGAAACTACTCTCGCCAACATACTTGAAGAGAATCAACGATTATATGTATCAGTCCAATCCCTAAACCTTTGTGTTGAACAGGTAGAAGTTGGGCTGCAAAAAAATTGGGACGAACCAGTCAAAGGTAAAGGAGTCTGGAGAATAACTCACGCTGCACCACGCAATCATACGATTGTCCGAACAAACGTCAACGAAGAGTCATTTGATGAAGAAGCATCAGAGTTTCTTGCTAGAAACCCTAATCATCAACGAGGAAATCCAATGACCACGCATGACAAGTTTCAATAGAACTATCAACGACGTAACTAGAGCAAGCCTCAAACCTAGTGAAGACAATGCTCCTAATTCCAACAAACGAGATGTGGCTCAAAATGAATCCACGAGGAAACCATCAAAGAATCCATATTCTCAACCAACTGGTGATAGGTGATATCGCTACTAGTAAATTGGACATAGATCGAACAAATGTCCACAACGACACGTCGACAACCCACAAACTTGCCATGCATGCTGAAGAACCACTTGAGGACGAAGATGATTAAGGCGGAATTTGCAAACCTGATGGGGACGATTATGAACAACCAACACTAGTGGTACGTAAGGTTCTTTTGGCTCCACGAAGAGATGATTCATATCAGAATGCTCTATTTCGGACGAGATGCACAATCTCTAGTCAAATCTTTGAACTGATTTTTAATAGTGGTATCTACGAAAACATCATCTCATGCAGTTTAGTAGACAAACTGAAATTACCTATTGAAAAACATTTGGAGCCCTGCAGCTTTGTATGGATTACCAATGGGAACGGAATTAAGGTGAATGAGAGATGTCGAGTTCTCTTGTCCATGGGAAAGGTTTACAAAGATGAGATAAAGTGTGACATTGCGGACATGGATGCTTATCAAGTATTATTTGGACGCCCCAGGCAGTATGATCTTGGAACACACGCATACTCTTGTGCGTACATTTACATGTACTCCCTCTGTCCCGCTAAATATGGTCATGTTTCCTTATTGAGTCGTCCCATTATTAGTGGTCACTTTCCCAAAATGGAAAAAGTTTTACTTTTAAAATACTCCACTCCTACTTTTTTAAAACACAATACTTTATTTTTTAGACTCTATGCCGGATTCCTTGTGGCCGCATTTAGTGGGACGGAGGGAGTAGTATATATTGGCACTAGCAAGTTAGGATTTGATGTTGATGTGGAACAAGTGGCTGGTGACTATATAATTACTAAAGAACAAGAAAAGTGTCGTTGTATGGAATCAAAATGGTTATTTTGTTTTTTATTTCGTTTTAATTCCTAGTTAAGATATGTTCGGCTATTTCGTATTCTATTAGATATATATTGTATCATATGAGATATACATTGTATCCTATTACATTTATGGTTAATTAGAGTTTATTTAGATCTATAAATATTATGTTTGTTGTGTTGGACGACACACTTAATATTATTTCAATATATTTTCATTTTTTCCTTTCCTGTACGAAGAGTTTTTGCCTTCTACGTTAATTCTTTAGCTTTTTTGAGTCAATAAGAGAATTGATACTCCATTTGAATTAGATCATTCTGATGTTAAGGATTAGGGATGAGAATTTGGGACGGAACTTCGGGATTTCCGGGTCCCCAAGTCCCAAATTTTTCAGTATTGAGACCGGAACTTGACAATTGACATTTGAAAATTTTCGGGATTCAGGACAATTGGGACTCCCGATTCCCAAAATTAATTTCAATTTTAATTATAAATTATAAGTATTTTTTAATTTATAAATAATATTTCAAAATAAATTAAATTAAATTTCAATTATAATTTTCATTTTATAAATTCGAGATTTGTTTGGTCCCATTCGGGACATTCAAGACTGGGGTTGGGGATTGAGACTTCATTTTTTTCCAATTTTAGAATACGGGACTCCCGAATTCCCAATCCGGACCGGGACCAGGACCACAAAATTGAAAAATTTTGGGATCGGGACTTCGGGACGGGTAAACGGTCCAATCCCAATTCTCATTCCTATTAGGATTCTTATCATATTATATTACTAATTATTGATATTTTGTTACTTTTATTAATGATCATTCTCGATTGATTTGGTTTTATTTAATGAAAAAACATTTTGAGTTATTTACTCATTTTTTTGCCTTTTGTAGTGAAATTAAGACTCAATTTCATTAGCTTGTTCAAATCTTAAGAAGTGATAATGCTATGGAGTATATGACTAATGACATTCTTAATCAAACTTATTATGTTGACGAATGAAAAAATAGTCATCTCCTTAAAACAATCATAGCCTTATTATTTGTCATGAAAGTCCCTAAATTTTTTTGGGCGTATAATATATAATGCATGTTTTCTCATAAATTGTATGTCGCCATCTGTCCAATCTGGTGTGTCTCCTTTACATGTCTTTTCCTCCTCTTAGTCACTATACCCTCTTGCACCTAATATTTTTGGTAGCACTTCTTTTGTTAGGGATGTTCAATCTCAGGTTACTTAACACAACCCCAAGTCTATTAAGTGCAGTTACCTACAATATTCTCGAGGGCCAAAAGAGAATTGGTATTTTTCCCATCTCAATAAATATCTGGTGTCTCCTTATAGCTCTCAACAAATATCTGGTGTCTCCTTATAGCTCTCAACAAATATCTTGTGTCCCCTGATGTAACCTTACTTTTCTCCACCAGATGGGGGATTCAGATTTATTGGTCTATAAACGTATGTTACTTCTCATATCCCCAAATGTCTCCGACTGTGTTGCTCTGACTCCACAAAAATGGTGGAGTACTGGTTTCCAACAGGTACGACACAGATCTGGGTGTAGAATATGGATCAGGTGCGTCGCTTTTCCAGCAGATCCGGCAATTTTTCAGATGACTTTTCACCGTTCTACTTTCCAATAGCAGAGGAACTATTTGTTTGGGAAGGGAGAGGAGGAGATGGTTCTTGGTTGTGGCAGAGGAAGTGAGGAACTGTTTGTTTGGGAAGGAAGAGGAGGAGATGATTCATGGTTGTAACTCGCAATAAATTCACGCGGGTAGAGAAGTGGGCAGCGGGGACAAATATTGCAATAATAGGGTTTTTTAGAGGGTGGGTGTCGGGGATGAAGATATAATGCACTAATAGGGTTTTTTTAATAGGGAGGGGAGATGGTTCATGGTTGTCAGTGGTGTCATTTTTTGCCTACTTCATTATATATTGTGTTATTTTTCTTCTAATTCAATGAATAAATACATAGTTTTAAAAGGCAGTCGTGAGGCTTGAGTCGAGGCACCGCCTCATGTGATCTTCTTAGGCTTGCGCCTCAAATCAGTCGAGGCGGTCGAGGCACCTGAGGCGGCTACGACCTCAAATTCAGATTGATTGTCCCTTTGTTTGTGAAATTATATTGGGCATATAAAGACTGAAGATCAGTTGAGAGGTCTTTTTACAAAAGCTCTTAATGGGGTTAGGATTTATTATCTTTTATGATAAGCTCAGCATGATTAACATCCATGCTCCAGCTTGAACGGAGTGTTGGAATGTATAAATTCAGGAATTATAATATATTTGGTAGTTGAGTAATTAGTATTTAATATTTATCTTATTGAGTTTGTTTAATAGGGAGGGGAGATGGTTCATGGTTGTCAGCGGTGTCATTTTTTAGCCTATTTCATTATATATTGTGTTATTTTTGTTCTAATTCTATAAATAAATACATAGTTCTAACTTCTAAAAGGCAATCGTGAGGATTGCCTCGAGGCCCCGCCTGTGAGGCACCGCCTCATGTGATCTTCTGACTTGCACCTCAAATCAGTCGAGGCGGTCGAGGCACCTGAGGCGGCTACGACCTCAAATTCAGATTGATTGTCCCTTTGTTTGTGAAATTATATTAGGCATATAAAGACCAAAGATCAGTTGTGAGGTCTTTTTACAAAGGCTCTTAATGGGGTTGGGATTAATTATCTTTTATGATAAGCTCAATATGATTAACATCTATGCTCCAGCTTGAACTGAGTGTTGGAATGTATAAATTCAGGAATTATGATATATTTGGTAGTTGAGTAATTAGTATTTACAATATTTATCTTATTTAGTTTGTTCTAGTGTGTGTGTATATACGTGTGTACTCCTCTCATTCTTTTTTCACCCATCTCAAGAATCAAGTTAGCTTTGAAATTTAAGTGTTGTGCAATCACCACATCTTGTTTGACAATGACCCATCTTATGAAGTCTAAATCATTGTTTGGTGTTTGCTAATCCTGGAGTTGTTTGTGGTAACATATTTAAATTAAATCAACATTGCAATCAAATGACACTAAAATAAGTGGCATTGGTCAACTAACTAGTGAAATTGATGCCCTCTAGCTCAATAAAAAAAAATCGTTTATAACCTTAACTCGAGTAATTCCTTGTATAATACATGCACTCGTAGCTCCTAAAAGTTATTGAGCATAAACACTGAGTAAGCTAGGCATGTAATTCAGGAGGACCATAAGATTAATGCTATTATATATAGACCATGAAAGTTGTCTGAAGTTCTGAGAAACAAAAATTATTAACAGGACTATTCAGTTTAGGGGCATACCTGATATATTTGATCATCGGAATCAAGCTTCACGAATATGAAATCTCCGACAACAAGTGAAGGCCTTTTCTCAGCCAATCCGGGAACCTCGAGAACCAACATCTGCCTTCTATTGCTCATGGTAACATTTTCCATGTCGTATAGTTTCATGTCCTCCTAAATTCATTTAAAAAATTATTATGCTAACAAAAATCAGAACGCAACTCCATAAAATTAAGAATTGAAAAGAACATGACAAGTAGTTAATTGCTTCAAACCTCCAACTTTATCTCTTCCATAGCTATTAAATTCTTGTAGAATGTGCTGTAGTTTTTTATCGTCAAACCCTCACTGACAGCATCAGGGATCTCATGCCTTTTTAACAGGTCGCGGATTTCAAGTGGAATATCATACTGAGGTAGTTGTTTACACGCAAACCCACGATGCTGACGGGTTCCAGAAGGGCGTCTCGAAGGAACATATGCAGCACCAGGTGCGTGTTGATTGAAGATGTCTTGTTTTTTTCTCCTTGGTCTTTGATACTGTCTCGAAGAAGACAAAGACTTGGAGATTTTATCTTCTGCCAGCAAAAAAATAAGGCGCTCTATCGATTCATCGCCGACATTGAAGTGTATAGCCGCTGAGTGCATGCCTATTTCCTTCGGTTTGCATGAAAGCCAGATAGTCAGAGCTTGATTTGTTCTGAGCACTCTCTCGTCCAAGGATACTAATTCCATAAAATCCTGGATGTACTCAAGATCTGAGTCAGCAGTCGGAGGCTTCATTAATGAAATCGTGAACGAATCCTCGGGTTTGGAGTCATAAATCTTCACAGACCAGAGATCTAATGACTCGTTGGTGGTGTTTCTTATAGTAACCGAATCGAACACCGTTTCTCCAATAACTACTGATTGAGGCTTCCCTTGAACGAAAGGGAAGGGAACGGAGATGTTGACGACATCACTCTCATCAGCAGGACTGTAGCTACAAAGAGATTGACAATTATCAATGTCGATGAAGCCAATATCACCTTTATCTCCAATGTACGAGTACTCGTCATCTGATTTCTCGTGAAGTGTTCCCATCTCCGACCGCAAAAAGAACTTTCGCGAAGGATCTTCAAGCAATTCAGTTACCAATTATATATCTTAAATCAAATGATAACGTTTGCTGCCGAAATCTGAAAAAAAAAAAATTGGAATCCACCGATGATCTACACTTTGCTGATTCATATTTCTGAATAATTTCAGAATTCAACATAAATGTGCAGTCATTAACTTAAATTCAACACCGATAATCATCCATAATCAAACTATGAATTACAGAAAATTCATCTCTTTCGGAACAGTGCGACTAGGACGGATCATCCATGAGCTCAGACCTTTACAAAAATTGAGGGTTCAAATACATTTCCTAATTATCAATTTGTATTAATAAATAACTATATTCTTTTTACCAACCTCGTTTTGGCGGTGAAGGAGTGTAAGGAGCACAGGGAGGTGGTGGAGGCGACGAATAATGACGGATGAGGCACAGAGCACGGACGCCGTCGGAGAAGCAAGAAATACAGAAAGAAGTTATGGGTAGGGAAAGAAGAAGAGAAGAGCAGGGAAAATAAATAGTAAGTGATGAGTAGGTTAAGGGAAAGAAGAAGTGAAGTGATGGGATTTTGTCATTTTATAAATAAATATCTTTAAAATAAAAAATGTAGTTAATTTTTATTGAGATAAATGTTTATTAAGAGAAATGTCAATCATTATTTTTATATTTTTTATTTGATATTTATGTTGATCATTTAACTACAATTTTATTATATAAAATATTATTATTATTAGAAATAATGAATGTGAAAAGAAAAAAAGTTTAGTGTATAAATGAAATAACATTGTATAAAAACATATAGAATATTGATGATAATGGCGTATAATGTAAATGGTCGAATGACGAACTGTGCATTATTAAAAATAAGTTCAACATCGTAAACAATAAATATTAAAAATGGAATTTTGAAAATTTACTTAACTTAAATTAGTTGGAAAATATAGAGAGTAAAACTTTACATTAAGCACCGAAAACTATTGAAATCTTGAAACATGAACGAATTCAATTGGAATGTGGTGGAAAGAGGAGGGAAACTAATGAGGAATGAAACGAAATTGGAGATGTGTGGATTCCTTGAAACAACTTCACAAAATAAGCTGACAAATGATGCAAGAAATATGATCTCATAACCCTAAATGAGGAAAAAAGATTAAAATTTTTGTAGAGCTTTGTCAACCTTTAGAAAATGATTATTATCCCATATTTGGGATTTGATGGTAGGATAAATTTCACTTTTGTTTTTTAATTGAGGGTCTTTAGGAGCAATTTAGTTAAGAGTCTTTAATGCATGTGTGACACTGGTGATCTTATGAGGTTTTAAGTTGTAATAAGGTATGTTTATTCGGGTAATACTGAGGATTGATTATTATTCGAATGAATCGGATCATGTTTTGAATAATGAATAAAGACAATATCGGGTATTCGGATTTTCGAAATCCGGTGAGCTAATACTCAAACTCTAATATTAATTTCACTTGTATTGTATATACATATTTACTCACTTTCGTTTTTTTTCATCTTATCTTTTTCTTCCTCTCACGTCTCTCTTCCTTAATTCATTTTATATTATTCTTTGGATAAAAAAAAAAGTGATTTGCCTCATTGGTCTTTCTTTTTAATTTATTAGACTACTTCTATTGGTGACATTATGGCAAAAGTGAGTGTCACTAGTGAGAGTGTAAATAAAATGGATGTTTAGGTCAAGTGAGTGTCACTCGTGGGAGTGTAAATAAAATGAAAGTTGAGTTACGTATGTGAAGGTGAGATAAATAAATATTTTAATTGTAGGTTGAGTCAAGAGAAAGTCATTGGTGGGTATAGTCTAATCATTTTGTGAGCTTGTAAATCCAATAAAAGGGCTTCTTAGTTCAAGAATGTAAACAAAGAGACCGTAAAGTGTGCAATTGTGAAGCAAACAGAACGAACAACAATATCCTTAACATAGAAATCACGTTTGTCAGAAGAAATCTTACCCACGCAGTTCATACCAACTAAAGTGCACCTAAATTTCTTCAAGCTGCAATAATTCATGGCATATTACAAATAAAAAACAGAAGCAACTCCAGCAACAAGGATTTAAAGTCTCTTAAACAAATGAGACAAATCAAGCAGCAGCAACAGGGGAATCCTTAATAGACTCACGCCAAGCATATTCTCGTGCCCCGTCCTTGTCCACAATTTTGATCAAAAAGTTCGGAGGGGCTACAACCAGCCTACTCCGGATCTCCCTTATGCACTTATCCACCAACTCAATGGCTTCCTCAACAGTCATGTCTGCGCGGTAGTGTCTATCCATCATGGAGAGTGCAAAGTAGGAGCCGTATCCGAATGCTGCCTTGTCAACCTTATGGAGGGAAGCAATGTAATCGATGAAGTAGAGAGAAGGGCCTATGTCCTTGTCATATCCAGCCAGGATGATGTTTACCATGTATGGGTTCTGGAAAACGCAAAGAAACAAAATTAAGAACATATAAAATGACTGAGAAAGTAATGTGTATGAATCTATCAAAATTTGGATATTGATCCTTCTACTTATGTAAAGTATATGCAAGGACTAGTTTGTAGAAGCAGATCCAATGAATAATCTGGACTTCACATTGATTGAATGCTTCACACTAATTGATACATTTTGTGGTGTATTTTTAACATGGAAAACTGTTTCACAGAGCATTGCAAATAAACCGAGCACTTATTGAAGATGCTTGCTTCAGCCCCTCTCTCACTCATCTCTCTATACATAATCTTATACACATGATGTATGTTATGGTTAAGAATCAACAGAACTGACAAATTAGATAAGTGGGTTATGTACACATTCAATATGCCTAATTTAGTAAGAATTCATGAATATATACAGAAATGCCCAGCCACGGGATCATTCAAGATTATGCTAAATCAGCAAGAATCAATAACTGTCTGAAACTCAAGCTTAAACAAACTTCACACCCACGCTCAGCTTCCATTTGTTCTACAAAGTCTTGTAGCTTCTAGGTATTTTAGGGAATTTTTATCACAATTATAATAGAAAAGTTGGATGACAGAGAAATAACAAAAAACCTGTAGCATAAAAGTCTATAAGCAACTCAATTGGAGAAAAGATGATTGGTACAATAAAATACCTAAACTTTGGTTAGTTTTGCTTGCATGTCCTTGAATTCAAAAATGAATTCTCTACTGTGAAGTGTGAACCATATATGGAGAAAACCCACATCCCCATGTTCAAGAATGTTATACCTATAAGCCGACAATTTTGCTCCTCACAATAGAAAATGAAGGATTATCACAGTATCTAATCGGGAAATGACCTCCTAAATCCTAAACATCGGATTCAAGTCAAGTCGAATAAAGAAACTTCTTGAGAGATTTATTACCTTCCGCAAGGCTGTAGCAAGCTCGCCTCTGGTGAAGTTTGCAGTAGCAGCAGTTGTCAGAGGAATGCCATTACGGAATTGATACAAAGCTACATTCTTCTGTACATATTCTGTAAACTGAGCTCTGAAACATCATTCACCAAAAGTTAATTTTTACTTTTAAGCTTGACATGAATTAAGAGAATAGATATTAATTCTAAATTACAACTGCCATTTCTTATTACATATAGTTACTCAGAACAATTGAAATTGATAACATTTATCAAAAGAACCCTACAAATGACAAATCTACACATTAACAAATCAGATAATAGAGCTAGAAGTTCAAACAATGTTCTTGAGCAAATGAGATGGGAATGCAATACTCAAAGGCTTGCACTCTGCCACTCGGTTTTGCTACAAATAAACAGCATTACCACAAGAAAGTATATGTTAGAAAGAGTTTCCTAGAGCAACTACATTTCCTCACTTCACCACTCATCACAAATTTTGACTCATCAGGCACCACCAAACTCAGTACAGAATTTACATAAGGAAACACAGTAACATTACAAGCAAAAATAAATAATGTTGGGATTCTATATCCATCTACGACATGAATAGCTAACATGTAAGAACTCAATCACAACCCTGGGCATCCTATATTCATATTACACATTAATATATTATCATAGTTGAATAAGAAATTTTCACTGAAACATAGATTCCAACCCTAAAAGATGCAATCACGTTCAACGCACGTATAAACCCTAAAAGTGATTAATCATCGAACTTTGGCAACTAAAACCGCAAAAATAGATGCAACCTAAACTCTCTCCAATCGAAACACGATAAAACATAGAAATGAACACATTTTCGCAAGCAAATCGGAGGAGAGATTTCACCGGTCACCGGTCTCGCCGGATGCTCCCAGGAGTTTGTGAGAATCTAGGACCATGATCTTATCCTCGTTAGTTTTGTGTACGAGGATACTGTTCACCGCCGATGTGTCCGCCACCACTATCGCGAAATCCTTCCCCACAAGCCCGAAAACTGACTCCATCGTTGCTGCTCAATTTCACCTTGGTGCAGCTGAAATCGGTCTCTTCCTGTGTTTCTTCTTCGGATCTGAATTCGAATTTTGGCTTTAAATTTTTGCTCTTAGTTCTTCTTGGGGGGTTTTGAACCTTTTTTCTCTTGTGAATTTATGGTTTCTTTTCTCAATTGAGAAGTCGTCTTGGAGAACAAGAAGCCTTAAAGCGTTGTACTAAAAGTAAAACCGCATTTCACTTTTTGAATATAAATCTTTAATTTTTTTTTTATTTTTTATTTGCCTAATAATTCCTTTTAATGCATTTTTACCTTATTTTTGTGTTGTACGTCATATTAATTTAAAATTGTGTATTTAATTAAGCGACATATCATCATATCAACCACACAACCTATGAATTAAGTCATCCTAATATAAGTTAATTACAAATAAAAAATCAATAGTTTCAATTTGCATGCTTAGCAACACTAAGTTAGAGATACACATCAATAGTTAACCTATTCAACAATATCATACAATGACACTAACTAAACAAAATTTGAGCTTCATAAATAGATGTTGTTGGAAAATACGTTTTTTAAATCTTTGGAATATCACACTTACCTTTCCTTTTACATGTTTCAAAAAAAAAAAATTAACGTAATTGAATCTAAAATGAACCCCGTACGCTCAATTTTTTCAAGGAATAAAATTGCATCTTCAATCTCTTTAGTTTTGCGATATCTCGAACAAGAACGTTGCATATCAAATTATCAGGCAAGCAACCATAGTTCACCATTTTCGTCAACAATCCCTCAATTAAGATATTGTATGTTACCATGTTCAGAATAACACCTCCTTTTTGCATCACATCCAAGAAGGAAAATACTCGACCAATACAATGAGTTTTGCACAACCCATGCAACACGAAATGTAGACCATCAACTTAGGAGGCGTGTAGAGGTTGCACCTCTCCAAAGAACTCATCCATCATATTTACCTTCATACAATAAGGCATGTGTGAGTGCATGGAGTGTTGGCTAATTTATGTTAGACAACTGTCTGAGACAGCTTCCCCGACCAGACGATTTTACTGTCTTACGGACTGTCTCAGACTTGACAGCCTGACGAATCTGTGCATGGAAGGAAATTTCCATATTATTGTGGATTCTATTTGGCATGGAGTGTGCGTTCCTACAAGAAGATTTTATGTGTTCGCTTACAAGGAAAGGATCGCAAGGGAAGATTTACACAAGATTCCATGCATGGGAGAATCAAGATTTCATATCCACACAAGACAAGTTTGTTAGGGCTTACTCTCAGTCCTATATAAAGAGTTTGTTAGACGCCCCAACGGACAACACGCACGAGAGAAGATACCTTCCACATATTGATATTGATATTGAGCTGAGCATTTGAAGGAAAGATCATTATTCATCCTATACACATTCCATGTGTGTATAGACGTTTTCCCCGGCGATCGACGTGAGGTTGAGAGTTAAGTTGAGTAATTTTGTAATTGAGTGAAGTATAAACTCAAAGGGGCAATTCTAGAGACTTGCGGGTATTAGGGTTGGTTAGTCTAGTGAAAGGCTAGCTTCAATTACTAGGATAAGAGGGTTGGAGAGTGAAGAAGTTTCGTAAGGCGTGGGGAGTCATTAGAGAGTAAAATGTCATTTGTAACTCGAGGTTCTTGAATAGTGAATTGATTCCTTGAGCGTGGCACCCCAGACGTAGATGTTGAGCACTGAACTGGGTTACCAATTCTTTGTGTTCGCTTATTTGTTATTGTGTGTGTGACTAGTCTTATAATTTATCTCATGTAAAAATAAACGTATTGAGATAAGCAATTTCAGCCTGCAATATTGTATAAAGGAAATCACATCTTCAACCCTTTTGTAGAAATTTTATGAAAAAGTCGCAAAACGTCATCAAAATTCCCCTAATTGATACTGATTAAAGAAGCCCATCTATGAGAGTGGTGAATGTTACTACACTTTCCTAAGACCATCTTTTAAGGGGGCGTTTGTCTAAGCTTATAAACTCCTTAAAACAGTTTACAAGTTATTTAGGAGCATATAAGCTACTTTAAAGTGTTTGACAATTTAAATTCCTTAAAAACATATAAATTGTTAAAATAAGTTTTTGGAGCTTATAAGCTGTTCAAAAATAAGTAGTTTCAACCCAACTTATTTCTCCATGAACTTATAAGTTACAACAATAATACATAAATAACCCTACAATATTTTATTATTATCATATTTAATTCAAAAAATTACATATGAAGAGTTTAAAATGTCAAATACATTATTATTTTATAAGCTTTTTAAAAGAGCTTATAAGCTCGTTTATCCAAATATGTTAACAAAGTTCTTAAGGTATGACATCTTATAAACTATTGCAAAAACTAAGCTTATAACATATTTTACGGTAAGAATTATTTCTCAGCTCAACACAAAAACACAATCCTATTATAAGTATTTCTTACAATATTATCTCCTCCATATTCAAATTTAAGTAGTGTAGCAAATACTCAAACCAATTTTCAACTTTCGAAATTGCTCCTGAATCCTTATATTTTCATTTGTTTTGATTCGGTGAAGTGGTAAGTTCTTTTTGGACTGTTTGATTTGACATTATATTAAAATAGGTTTGAGTTTTCTGCGTTGGGTTGGAGATGTCCTAATATAGCAAGTGTTAATATGGAAAAATACTCATTTTGAAAAAATACATGTCAAAAATACTCAAAACATCAACTTACATGTCAAAAATACCCATTTCATTTTTAAAACATATAAAAGTACATAGAATTCATAAATCTCTTACACCCTCTTACACACTTTATTAAAAACAATAATTGACTACATGATTAATATTTTTGGACTATTATGTTGGGTGAGACTCCCTATATTATACAATAAAACTTATAAACCTTATATTACACACATTTTCACTTTGTATATGAAAGCTCAATAGTATTCAAACCTCTCTATCTATATAATTGCATCGTATCTGAGTTCAAAAGGCTGATATTAAAGATATAAATTAGGTAATTGCATTCTATATACCATTAAAAGCATGTTTATGGATGGACCTCTGGTAAAAGTACCATGGACCGCCCGTCGTATGTGCCACGTACACGTGGGCGGTCCATGGTACTTTTGCCAGCGGTCCATCCATAAACATATTTTACATGATATTTGTTATAATTTTACCGTTTGATAATTTATTTTTAGGTAATTTTAAGATACATATGACATATTTATTGTTTGTATGCTTGTATTAATTGCATGTTTACTTAATTTATCATGAAATTTTTGTTTTTGTATTAAAAAATACATCTTTAAAACATATATGCATGGACCTCTGGAAGAAGTGGCATGGACTGCCCATGTGTATAGCCAGGCGGTCCATGTATTTTAATGCTTATATGATATATATATATGTGATTGCATATCTATAGTTAAAACGTGAAAAAAATATCTTATGTAGTAATTATAGCTTATTGCCAAATGGATTTATGCCTAATTTGTAATTTTAATTTGCAGTTGATGGATTGTCAAATTGTAAACGTCAAATTTGGAGGTTATTGGGTTGATTGTACTTATGTGAGTGGACGAGAGCAGATTGCACCGCTTCCGAGAAATGGAATTTCGTTATACAATCTTAGAATTTGTATTAACAACATGTCGATGTCGTCGGGGACAGAGTACGAAATGTTTTACTTGTCGGCATCTCGAAGTGGGCGAATGATAAAATATCGTTTGATAAGTGATGCAGAATTGGTTGCTTTATGCATGAGCGTTGCAAGTCCCACAGTATATGTTAGTTACATCAACCAATCTTCGTTCGATATGGGTGGACCATCGCAAAACTCAAACATGAATGATGAACTAGAAAATATTAGAAGGTTTGCAGCTTTGTCGGATTGGTTCGATGAATTTTACCCTGCAGACATGAACTTCGGTTCGACGAGCAGAGCCAATGAAATTCCAGACTTGAATGAGGCATATGGATATGAACAGGGACAGGGTCAGGGTGAAGATCAATATCAGGACAATTATCAGTATCATGATGATGATCAGTATTAGGGTGAAGAGCAGTATCAGGGTCTGGGACAGGAAGAGGAACAGGAAGAAGGACAGGGATAAAAAAATGCTGATTTTTATGTTGATGAAGAGGATGATGACGACGATGATTATGTTCCATCATCCGAGAGCTCTGAATCTGAGGAAGAAGTTGATTTGACCTTTAACAGATCTGTTTTTGCTGAATTTGCTGCATGGATCCACGAGGAAAGAGGTATGCGACATTTACTAGAACTTATGTATCCTAGTGCGGGTGATAATGATGACATACGGGTCCCAGAAGCATACTTAACCAATTGGTTAATTCCAATGGTACCTCCTGATGCTACAGCTTCAGATGTGTTTTGTGAAGAAAATCCGTTACTAGAAGAGTTGGCTGAAGGATCTATTTTTGATGATAAGGAGCAGCTTAGCCTTATAGGTGGTTTGTGGAATCTTGAACATAAAGCAGAATATCGAGTGAGTAGATCAGATACAACTCGATTGTATTGGAAATGCAAGTTAAGAAGCGATTGCTCATTCAAGATGCATGCTTGTTCTCATGGAGGGCCGTGGCTTGTAATGAAGTTCTGTGGCGAGCACACGTGCGGGGATGGTATCACAAACATTGGACCGAGGAATGTCCACTCAAAGGTGATCGGTGCGTATTTTGCAAAGAAAATGAGAAACACAAATAAAATCATAAAGCCCAAAGTTATTCAGAACGAGTTGATGACTATGTTTGGTATGCAAGTGTCCTACGATGTGGCGCTAAGAGGTAGAAACCATGCTGTTGAGATGATATATGGTAAATATCATGAATCATACCAACTACTGCCTGGTTATTTGCATATATTAGAGGTGACAAATCCGGGCACGATCGCAGATATCGACATTGGTGCAGATAATAGGTTTCGTCATGTATTTGTGGCTCTTGGTGCTTGTAGATCAGCATTTGACTTGTGCATGAGGCCGGTAATAGTAGTCAACGACACTCACTTGAAGGGAAAGTATAATGGCATTATGTTTGTTACAGTTACAAAGGATGCAAATGAGCAGGTGTATCCGTTGGCGTATGGAATTGGCCCAATTGAGAATCATGAGTCTTGGGTATGGTTCATGACATGACTAAGAAGAGCATATGGGAGCATGGCTCAAACATTGATTGTATCTGATCAACATGTGTCAATTGAGCATGCAGTGAGTGTTGTATTTCTGGAAGCAACTCATGCCCTTTGTTACTACCATCTTAGTAACAATTTAAAAAGATTTGGTAAAACTACTCTGGGGTTGTTTCAGAAGACTGCTTACACATACAAGAAGGCCGAATTTCAAAAAAGAATGAACATGATTCAAGTTGGCAAGGTGCAGACCTATGATCACTTAATGAACATTGGACCTGCTAAGTGGGCTCGGTCGATGTGTCATGTTCGAAGGTATAGCTTCTTAACGTCGAATACAGCTGAGAGCTTTAATCGTACACTTTTATGGGCTCGTCGTCTACCTATTTGTGCATGCATGGAGGCAGTAAGACTGATTTGTGAAGATTGATTTAGCAAACGACTTATAGCTGCCAACAGGGAAAGACATCCACTTACAGAAGAGGTAAGACGTAAAATGATAGTCCAAATCGAGAGATCTCATACATACAGATCACTTCCAGTAGGTGATGATCGATACCGAATTGAAACCAACAATCTATCATTGTTGGTAGACATTGGAGCGTGGACATGTGAGTGCATGGAATTTCAGTACGACGGGATCCAGTGTTCTCATGCTATTGCGGTAATTACGTACATACTTCTTCATTATGTCTTTGAGAATGAATTTAGATTATGTCTTTGAGAATGTATTATAATATTATTATATGTGTAGGAAATCTGGAACAAGTGCAATTGATTTTGTAGCACACTACTACAAATCGTCATCGGTTGATAAAGGTGTTATATCTCGAATTCCTCCTAAACAAAATTGAAATTTGCCGGACAATATTTCAGCCATTGAAGTTTTGCCAAACAAAACAATAAGAATGCTGGGTAGACCGAGGATGAGTAGACGTAGATCAGGAGGGAAAATATCTGGGAGACGTAGGAGAGGAAGTCGACAATGTCCTCATTGCAATATGACAGGACATACGGGTCTGAATTGTCCCCAATCACGTGATGATTAGTAGGAAAAGATTTATTTGATGTTATGTATACTTATTTGTTGTGAAGACTTATTTAATGTTCGGAAGACTTATTTGAAGAAATATTATATAAGAATATATATTTATATTGAATATTTCTTTAAGTATTCAATATATTCTAATATGAATATATTTATATTTTATATTTGAAGAAATATTATATAAGAATATATATTTATATTGAATATTTCTTCATATATTCAATATATTCTAATATGAATATATTTATATTGAATATTATATAAGAAATATAAATATATTCTAATAAGAATATATTTATATTTTATATTTGAAGAAATATTATATAAGAATATATATATATTTATATTGAATATTTCTTCAAATATTCAATATATTCTAATATGAATATATTTATATTGAATATTATATAAGAAATTTAAATATATTCTAATAAGAATATATTTATATTTATATTTGAAGAAATATTATATAAGAATATATATTTATATTGAATATTTCTTTAAATATTCAATATATTCTAATATGAATATATTTATATTGAATATTATATAAGAAATTTAAATATATTCTAATAAGAATATATTTATATTTTATATTTGAAGAAATATTATATAAGAATATATATTTATATTGAATATTTCTTCAAATATTCAATATATTCTAATATGAATATATTTTGCGCAACTATTTTGTAAAAATCATATTAAATTGAAAACAAAACGAAATGGAATGATTCAAATTGGATATTACTCATAACTCAATTTATTATTTAATTATATTAAGAATAGAAAAATTCGGATAATCATACTTTGTCTATATGACGAAACAAAGGGCAGAATCTGAATTGTAGCAAAATTTCTAATATTTAACATTTTGCGCAACCATTTTGTACAAATTGTAGTAAATTGAAAACACAACGAAATCGAATGATTCAAATTCAATATTAATCCTAACTTGATGTAGTATTTTATTATATTAACAAGAGAAAAATTTGGATAATTATATTGTTTGTAAATGACGAAATAAAAACCGGGCAGAATGTAAAGCAACACAATATATATCAAACTAATAATAATCAAATAAAAAGCAACACAATAACAAACATATGGTTTATGAATAATATTTAAATACAAAGAGAGAAAATTCTTTGAGCAACTATTTTACGATACGCCTTCACATTTTTGTTTCCCCAAATCATAAGACTCCCACTGATATGTCGTTCAACGGTCATGCATAGATAAGGACCACAACTATGACTATCCTTTTGCTTGAATTGCTCAGAATCCGGAGGAGACTTGCACTTAAATGTTCCACCAGTATCAGACGGACCTATCTCCTGATGTTGATAATAGAACGAGTGTGCCAAGACTATTGGCAAAAGAAAGTGTAAAGGTACCAATGATGTGTATCTCATTTTCTTCCCTTCATTGTCCAATTTGTACCACAATGGGTCGTACAGAGTCATCAACCGATTGTACATATCACAAATAACGACCACATAATGCTTGTTGACGATACAGAGAAATATAACCTACAAGTGCAACATATAAATGCTTATAATAACATATAATTGCACATAATTACATATAATTCATATAATAACATATAATTGCATATAATTAAATATAATTTACATAATTACATATAATTCATATAATAAAATATAATTACATATAATTCACATAATTACATATAATTCATATAATAACATATAATTACATATAAAAATAACAGCATTGCATATAATTAAATATAATTCATATAATTGCTTATTATTAAAAAACATACTGTTATAGCGTTAAACCAAGGTATGATTGTTGATCTCATTCCACGTGCGTGAATAATATCACGCAAATAGTCGTGAGGTTTATAGTTCTGTTGCACGTATGCCAATCTCGCCTCCAATCCTGCCAACTGCAGTGCATCGGCACTCTCCATACCCGCATTCCAATCCGACTCCAGTCGATGCTTAAAGACATGATTCAAAATATAATTAGACTCATTTCACATGTAAAGAACTTATTCATGCGTATAAAAAAACATTATAAATACTTACAAAGAAATCACATCTGCAGATAACAGTGCGTCCTCCGGTGTGCGAGGGGAGTACGCTATCATTTTGCATCAGCTTGGACTGTAGACTCATCATATACAAGTCTATGGTCTGCAAAAAATAATCTTAATTTAGTAACATTAATTCAATTTTAACTTAAATCATATTTGATATTAAAATAATTACCTCAGTAAAAAAATCTGCCTGCATATGAAGCATCAGCCTGAAGTCATTAACTTTGATTTGGAAACCAGTCTCATAAACTGTAGCATGGTCGCCTGATGGTTTCTTCATAAATGCATTGTACCTCTCCAATATTTCTTCCCCGAGGTATCTGGTGCATCCTTCGGGACATATGCAGGTCGTGGCTTTTGACTAAAATGACCGTCAAACTCCACCGAAAAATGGTCATCATGTGCCACATTGACTGGTTGCGTGTCAAATGGCCATGACATCTACAAAAAATAAATTTAAAAAATAATTAGTTTTATTTTAAAACAATCTGTTTATAATTATTAAATTACAAAATAACTTACAGATGAAGTATCAGCTGAAGAATGACGTGTGGTCACAAATGGCACCGGAAAACGGGGTATATCTGACACGGAGTAGCGAGGACCACTGCTTGAAGGCCTAAAATCAGGTACTGCGCCTAGTGGATGGCTCGAGACCTGAAAATCAGAAGGCCGAGCTGACTGAGTGGAAGGCCGAGCTGACTGAGGCATATGGGCCTGCCCACGGGTATGAATGATCGGCTAACTATGTCGGCTCGGACCACAACGGATGGCTCCTAATAGCTCTCTCATCCATTTTTTGATAGTATTCTTCAGATTATCATGACTCTCAATGATATGTGCCTTCATCTGCTGATGTCTCTCTGTCATACGTGCCTCCGCCTGCTCCTGCCTCTCTATCATGCGTGCCTCAAAAGCAGTCATCATACGCTCTGTCCTGCCATCGCTGCTGCTAGAAGACGACTCAGGCATCGGTACCCTAGCACGCTTTCCCATATCCCTCTGACGTCGCCGATGACGCTCTGTCTCATGTGGAGGATGCTCTGACTCGGGTGGAGGACGCTCTGTCTCGGGATGAGCGCCGTGATAAGATAACTCGTCCGGCTCGATCTGACTCATCTACATGTGCGGGCTCCACGTTCCTCGTAGCCCGCCGACTGCTAACAGGCTAACCTACGGCAGGTGGCACTCTCTGCCTCGGCACACGCTGTTTGGCTGTCATGCCCCCCCCCCCTCCCCCCCGAGTAATCGGATTGGCCAGTGGCATGTACTCCACATCCAGGGGGTCTCACACTCTGTGGAGAGGTAATATGCACGTCTCTCCTCCTCCTCGTCAAGTACCAGATTTGAAATATTGTAACCCTACAAATTTAAGATAAATATTAATACAATCTTATCATAATCTTAACAAATAATTAAATAAGGATTATAAATGAACATAAAACTTACATCGGTGTCAAAACACTCATAGAGCTGCTCCACTGTCCCATTGAGATTCTTTCGGAAATTCTATCTCAAACACCGGGGATATGCGGAAGGGATGTCCCATTGCCTACCAGCAAACGCTTCTAATCCCGGGATGACCTCTAACCCCCACATCATAAGTGCCCAAGCCGGACCATAGAAATGATATTTTGGATTGTTGGGAATTTTCATAATATAATTCCTAAGAATTTTATAAGAGTAAGCACCCCAAGGAAAATTGTAGAAGGTGTCTAGGTCCTCAACCAACGACCAGAGCCACGGGAATATGATTTTTTGTGAATCATGGCCAAATACAAAGACGTAGGCCAAGTGGATAAGGGCAATGCAGAGATGGATCTCTCCATCATGATCATCAATGTTGTTTCGGGAATTTAAAAAACGGGCTAGGAGATCAGCACCGTTCATTTGAATGTCATTGCAGGCGAACATAAAAAAAGACGACCCAGTCGGATCGTGCGGGTAAGTACTGTTGAAATTTGAATGACCAAATCTCAATCCAGTGATCAATGCATGATCCTCCAACGTGTACTTGACATCATCCCCGCATATGTGAAACCAAATCTCACCCCTAGTGTGGATTGCCCTACACACTATATCGTGCAAAGCTGGACATGATAGGTTACCCGAACCCCAACTAAAAAAATGACCAAATGACCCACGTTGGAATTTTTGGACAAGTTCGTACCCACCTATTCGCAACAGTCTAGACCTAATTTCTTCAATAATACCTATCTTATAGTATGTATTGGCTTTACACTTCCGATTAATAGAGTTAGGTCTGCGATACCAAGGCTGGACCGACTCCTTCAACATTCAGTCAATACATATAATTTCAATCAGTTCATATAACATCAAATTAAATTAAAATTAGATCATTACACCAAAATTCTAATAATTTAATTAAAACAATCATAATTATCACAATTAATTACGTAAATCACCAAATCATACGCATATTGTACATAATTTTCACATAAATGAAACAACAATAATTATATCAGATAAAACTGGTTAAACATGGATGGACCGCTGGGTTGGTTCTTCATGCCCGAGCGGTCCATCAACAATATACCAGCGGTCCATATATACGTGCATTCTACATATTTTTCTAAATGCAAAAATCATATATTCAAGTCCTAAACATGCATAATTCGAACAATTCAATTCAATAAATCATAATATAAACTTAAATTATCAAACATCAACATACATGCACGTAAAATTAGAATCCATACCACAAAAAATGTAAGAAAAATACATATATTCAGAATGTATATGGACCGCTGGTAAGTTTGTCCGTTTTAAGGATGGACCGCTCGACATAGGGCCGGGCGGTCCATCCCTATTTTACCAGCGGTCCACGCTTATTCCACTTCAGAGCATGATTTTGAACCTGAATATGGTGTGGGATATCTTCTTCACTGTCTCCCATGGTTCAAGCGTCTCCTACAGCGGCGGCGGTCCAAGAATCTTCTCTTACGACGGCAGCGGTCCAAGAAGCAATCTCCAGCAACCCTTCGAGCCTTGAAGAAGGAGGGCAGCGGCGACGGAGAGTGGTGGTGAGGCGAGAGGTCCAAGGAGGGGCTGCAACGGTCTATGTGGGGGAGGATGAGAGGTACAAAAAAAAATACAATAAGGGAGAGGAAGGGGGATGGACAGTCTATGGACCAAAAATTTTAAAAAATATAGTATTAATTTAATTAAAGGAATCAATTTTCATACCTAACTTTCACTTTTTCAAAGAATCTTTTCACTTTTTCAGGTTGGGTGCGATTTTTAATACAAAATAGATATTTTCTACATGTAGTTTGAGAAATTGGGTATTTTTCTACATGTGATTTTTGAAAATGGGTATTTTTATTTTTCACTCATATAGCAAATCCAAAATCAGGTCGATTAAGATTAGGGGTGTTTATTCGGGTCGGGTCGGGTACCCTACCCGAAATTTTCGGGTACCCGAACCCGAGAACCCTAATTTTTTCATACCTGAACCCGAATCGGATTTTTCGGGTAGGGTATTCGGGTACCCGAAATTACCCGATTTAATTAAAAAAATTCTTATTTTCGAGTATTTATCAAATATTATCGGGTAATTTTAAAAAAATCAAATATTTAGAGTATTAAAATATTTTAAATTATAAATTAAAAATATAATATTATATAAATAATAATAATAAATAAATAAATTCGGGTTTCGGGTAATACCCGATCGGGTATCGGGTATTACCCGGACCCGAAAACCCTAGAATATCAATACCCGACCCCGACCCGAAAACCTAAAAATCGGATATTTCGGGTAATATCCGATACCCGATACCCGATTCCCGAATAGACACCCCTAATTAAGATGGCAAAGCCAATTTATCACAGTAGTACAGGTGTAAAGATTTACTGGAACGTCCCTTTCAAGCATTTTATCAAACAGGAAAATGGCAACATTGTATTGTTTGATTTTGACGATAGAACTCAACACATTTGGTGAAAAGTACAAGAGGAAAAAAGGCTCCTTTATTCTCATGATTTAGCGAGGGAGAGAAACAGCATCATCAGCCTCACGAATGCAATCTAAGAATGCTGGTCGAAATCAGAATTGCCATAAATTGTCCATAACGGAATGAAGCAGATGACTTTGGATAGATATTTTCTGCAAATCATTGGATAGGGGCAGTTTATTGCAATTAGGCAACATCTAATCCTTACAGTTCCATCTAATTGAAGAACAATATACAAATACCAAACTTTCTATTCAATCCAAAGAGAAAAATAATAGTAAAAGAGAGAAAAGAACTAAGGGCTGCTGCTTCCATTCCTACTACTTGCAGAAGGCCTAAAACACCCACAGAGAGGTCCCTTCTTGCGCCTTCCACTGTTCTTCCTTCCATTGTATATAAAGTCTCTTATAATAACAGTTTTGCTCTTCAGAAACTTGCTTCTACCTTTGCTCTTCTTCTCCTCCTCCATCTTCAATAAAATGTACTGTATCTTCTGCAGCTCGAGTTGCAGCCTCCCGATCCTCTCGGACCCTTTTCGCGCCTGTTCCGTCGCTTTCCTCCTCCGCGTCTTCACGCCCTCTTTCGTCTGCGGCGACACCTTGCCATCTTCGGGAGAAGGGCATTCTTCGATGCTCTTCACGAGCCGACCGTTCAAGTCCATTAAACTCACCACGGTCTCCTCGGCTTCGAGCAGCTGTTCGTGAACCGTTTCGAAGTCAACGTTCTTGGCCTTTCTGCTACCCTTCTTGTTGTGTGTTTCGAGTTTGCTTCTGAGGTTCTGTACCGTGGCATGGAGGTTCTCGAGCTTTTGGGCGTCGGAGGCGAGCCTCACGAGAATTCTTCGACCACTTACCTCTCTGTTCAGCTCTCTGCTGCTACTTCTTGAAACCTCACACTTATTATCCACGCCCAACTCCTTCTCCATGTCCGAATCCGTGGAGGGAGGCTCGGAGCGCCTGGCGTTCTCGAACTCGTCGTACACTATGTCCTTGTCGGTCATTTTGAACGACCTCCTGAGCGACTCGCCAATCGTGAGGTCCCTTTTCTTCTCCTCGGCGGTTTCCCACAGCTCGAGCATCTGATCGTCTACTCTGCCACTGCCTTTCTTGCGAATCCCTTTTAACACACTACTGGTGACTTGGTCAAGTGGGATGTCCTTTATAAGCATCCCGTTGCGAACCTCCGAGGCTTTGGTCTTTATCTTCTGCAGTTTGGGAGTGCTACTACTGCTCGTCTCGTTCCCCTGTGCTTTCTTTCGGCTGCTCTCATTCTTATCCCTCCCCAAGCAACGACGTGATCTTACCTCCTCGTTGTCACCCAATGCAGAGGATTTGTGCTTGCTCTTGGAGATCGATCTTCTGCGGGGTACGGGTACCGGCTTGTTCGTCTCCTCCATCAACTTCCCAACTGCTTTCATTCTCATTTGCAAACTTTGTAAGCTCATGAGTGATGGATCTTCCTTGAGTGATTCGGAAGCACGCGTACTCGAATCAGAAGCAACTTCAAGAATCTGAAATACGCAGCAAATGTATTCATTATTTACAACTATAATTTGATTGAAAAGTAGCACGGGGAGACAAATAAAATGTACAAAAATTGTAAATGAATCGATCTACTAACAAGAGAGTGTTACCTCATAGTTATGGGATGCTTTCGCCTTTCTTTGAAGTAGTGCATTACGCTCGAGAAGCATTACATCCTCCCCTATAGAAGCTACGACCGGATCATATGCATGTAGTTGTGATTTCAACCCCCTAATCTCACTCTCCATCGAGCAAATTCTCCCTTTCATTTGCTCTATCTCAGATGTTTTCAAAGAATTCTCACTCTCGAGTCTCCTGCACACTCCAGTGAGCTCCTGCA
Source organism: Leonotis leonurus (assembly GCA_026898415.1). NCBI lineage: Eukaryota > Viridiplantae > Streptophyta > Magnoliopsida > Lamiales > Lamiaceae > Leonotis > Leonotis leonurus. The sequence continues at coordinate 487,147 of JAPKLX010000083.1, forward strand.
CCGTATTCCTGAATAAAACTTCGTGTACTGAAGAGATCTGAAGATCGAAATAAAACGTTGTAGCTTCTGCTTCCCAGAGTTCAAACTCATTGCTCTTTTCCTTTAGATCCGAACATAGAGCCTTCTCTCTAACGATTTTCTCTTCAATTTGCTCACGAAGTTGGGAAAGCTCACTCTCGAAGCTGGTCTTCATTGCATTAAGGCTCTCCATCTCCTCCTTCTGAACTGAATTAGCTTCAGATAGACGTATAATGTCCTTTTCAAGACTCTCTCTCATCTGCATCGATTCTTGGATATCCATGTTCAAGTTCTCCACCGTTATGCACAGTTTTCGGTTGAGATTTTGTGAAGCTTGGAGCTTCATTTCCGTGTCGAGGAGCTTTCCTTCTGTTTGAAGCAAACTTTCTTTGCTGCTTACAATCTCCTTCTTCATTAATACATTATACTCTCTCATCCCTTGATTCTCTCGTTCCAATCTACAAACAGAGTCCTTCGAGTGCAAGTTTTCCGCCTTTTGCACCTCCATCTTGTCCACCAAGGAAGACATTTCTCTCTCGAGGCTGTAGTTGATCTCGTGCTGCCTGTTCAGATCATCGAGAAGCCGCTTCATCTCTGAAGCCTTCTCTTCACCGAAGTGCCTAAAAACTACCAATTGACTGGAAGTTTCTAGACACTCCAGTACAGCAGCATTGCTATGCTGCTCTACTCTGCACTTCTCCTCCTTCAAATCTGAAAACTTTTTCAGTAAATTCATGTTGTCTTGATTCGCTTGCAAGTTCGCCTCCTCTAACGCAGCGTATGATTTACCAAAATCTCCTTGTTTGATATTAAGACTCTCCAATTCAACTTCAAGTATAGCAACATGCTCATGACTCTCAGTGGCATCTGATTTCAACTTCCTATTCAAATCTTCGAGTTCTTCCCTTTCATGTTTCGCCATTGCAAGCTCTCTCGCCATGGTTTTGAACTCGTGCTCCAATCTTTCCCTCTGCAGTTTGATTTCCATTCCCTTGGAATCCAACGCCTCGAGGAGAGTCAAAAGAACTGAATTTTCAACCAAGAGCAGCTGCTTGTCATCCTCGTGGTTCAAGATCGAGCACTTCATATCCTCAATAGCTCCGAGAATATGGTGAACAAAGGTACTCTCATTCTCAACCTTATCCACAGCATGATAATCCTTACCCGTTTCAACGGCCCTGAAGACCTGGTATATGCTCAACCTCAGTCTCTCGATTTCGTCTAACAAGACCTCAGCTTCCACTTGCTGCTCTAGGCTCTCACTCTCGAGCTCTGATATCAACTTCTCCGCCAGCTTGGATGCCTCGACATGCTTCTGGCACTCGATGATGAGAGCGCAGTTCTTCTCTTCCATATCTTTCATGAATTTATGCAAGATGGAGATCTCAAACTGAGCTTTGAGAGATTTCTCAAGTTCCTCCTCGCATTCCTTATTCTTCCAACCATTTTCTTCTTTCAAGAAATGAATCTCAGTCTTGAGTCCAGTCAATCTCGTGTTGTTCTGAAGCTGGGAGGTCGTCCATTCTTGCTTCTCCATAAACAACGTGATCTTGAGTTCTTCGACTTGAGACTGCACGGCCTCCTTTTCTTTCACTAGGTCCACATACTTCCCTTCGAGACCTGTATATCTTTTCTCCAAGATTTCGAGCCTTTTCTCGACATTTTCCAACCTACTCACCAAGCTACTTCTTTCCTCCAAAAGGTGAGACCTCTCATTCTTGAGCAATTCACATATCTCTTCTAATCCCTTCGATTTCTCCCTTAAGCCTTCAAGCTCAACTTTTGCATTACACAGGGTGTTCTCAACAACAGCATTTTTTTCTAACAACTTATGCATGTTTTCAGTCATTGCCTGCAACTGAGAGAGAAGAGAGGTCTTTTCAGAGACGAACATGACCTTTTCTTCTTGCAACAAACGAACATTTTCTCGTGAGCACTCGAGCTCGCTGATGAGCTGTGAGAGGGAGCTTTCTAGGACTACCTTTTTATCCGAAAGTTCTTGCATGCTTTTCACCTTCTTCAACAGAATCTCCCTCTCATTATTCGCTTCCTCGTTTATCTCCCTCAGCTTTAAATTATCATCCTGCAAGCTCTTTATCGAACTTGCCACGTACTTTTGGTTCACGCCTGCTGCTTCCACTTGTTCGACTAAAGCCCTGTAGCTCCCATTCAACCCTTCAATTTCCTCTTTCAACCTCATTACCTCCTGCTGGAGGGAACTACTTAACTCCGTATGGTATGGAACTTCTTTCTCGAGTCTCTCCTTGATCTCCCTCAAGCTATTGATTTCGTTGTGCATGCTCTCCATTAAAGAAGCTGAAGAAACGTTTACTTTGTTCAGACTTTGATTTTCTTCACGAACATGACAAATTTCTTCTTCCAATCCCAGTTTGCTCGCTTCCAAATCCTTCAGTGTGTGAAGCACGTTCTCAAGCTCAAGTGTCAGAGCTCGTTGATCCTGTCGAGTTCGAGAATGCAAGTGTTGTAGACTGTGAAGATTGGCCTCAATTTTGTCATGACGCGTGTGTTTGTCTTGCAAGCATGTTTGAAGATTTTCCAACTCCTCTTCCTTCTGTGAAAGCTGCTGATCTTTCACAGCAATCTTCTTTTCAAGTTGTTCTGCCTCGTTGCGTAGTGATAGATTTGACATCTCCATCACTAAACACTTCTCTTCAGCAGTCTTGAGTTTTAAATTTCCAATCAAAATGTCATTGTTAAGGCGCTTTACTTCTCGTTTCGCGCTGGTTATGTCCCTCTCGAGCTTTGATACCGTCTCTAAGCAGCATTTGTACCTTAGTGCAGAGGCTTCTTTCTCCTTGTTGAGTTCGGCAATAGACTCTCTAAGTTCAGACACACCATTCTCCGCTGCTTCTGCTTGTTTTTTGAGCAGCCGAGCCTCGTTTTCAAGAATCGTGATCAGATTTTCGAGGACTGAGATCTTTTCAAGACACTGCTCATAATTTTGAAGATATGCTTCATTTTCACTCTCTAATCTTGAAATCTCATCTTTAAGGCCTTTATCATTTTCTTGCATTTGAGTAAGCATGCCCTCCAAATTCAATATCTTCTCCGAACACTCATTATGTTTAACAAGTCCACCGTTCCTCTCGGCTTCTAATTGAACGAGCGCCTCCTTCAACGTCTGCACTTCTATTTCAGCTCTGGTAGCTCTCTCATCGAGCTGTGACGAAACATTCTTTGCGTTGTTGAGCTCTCCCTCTACGCTCAAGAGCTCTGCTAAACACCGTTGATACTGGATGAGAACACTTTCTTTTTCGGCCTGGATGTCAATGAGGGCTCGTTTCAAGCTCTCCACTTCGCACTCAGCTTTCCCAGCTCTCTCAGTTTCCTTCACAACCTCATCTTTGAGGTGCTGATTCTCGTTCGAGAGCTTCAGTACTTTCTCATGAAAAGTCTCATCTCTCTCCTCGTGCTTCACACAATCTTTGCTTCTTCCAATAGATTTTGAATCTTGTTTAAGCCCGAGTGCATCGTCACGCAAGTCATCTGCGCCAAACAAGGCCCGGGCTAGCTTTGTTTCTGGTGTACGAGGCTCCTTGTAATGTGGTTTTGAAGGTGAATCTTCGATCAGCTCAACCGGCACTTGGTCAGGAAACGCCTTGGCTAAGGTTCGGTGAGCATGACGCAGCTCCCCAGTCGCGTGATTGTACCTTTCAGCTAATGCACGGTACGCCCTGTAGAATTCCTCTACTAGTTTCATCAGCTCAGGGCGTTTCTTGTAGTACATTTCAGCCCTTCTCGCGAACGAGTCTGCATCTTCTTCCAGCAGCTTGATCATAAATTTGACTTTGGAATCGATATCTGATGCATCAAAAACCAAATTATCATAAATAGACAACAAATAACATTCTCAATCTAAAGAATTGTAGGAGATATATAACATGATACAAAATTAATGCATTCTTATGCATCTATGGAAAACTAATCATGCAAATTGTACTTGCAATCATTCTATACAAGAAAAAGAAAAGACCCTTCTTGAAGGATAGGAAGACCCCAACCAATACCGATTTTCTATTTCGTAATGGTATGACATATCTTATTGTATTAATAAATCCTAACATGTGGCATGATTAATGGTTTAAGATATAAAATATATATATTTTCTTTATATATACCCTAAATCTTGAACAATCATGTCACTATCACAATCTTATTAATGCAATAGAAAATGTTACACAATTACGCAATAGATGATCTCATTCGGGGCCGACACAATTGCATGAAACTTAAACCAAAAGATCAAAATACACAGACAACGCAGGTAGAATTTACAAAATACAAAATTATACAACTTTCATCAGTAAAAGCTTTGGATGCAGACCTGCATGTGCAAATGTGGATTACTAAATCCTCGTAATTCATATATTGCAATAACAATGCATTCTATAGAAATCACCAATATTGAATCCATTATATTAGAAGAAAAAATAGCAAGAGAATGCAAAGATTACAACTTGTTCAAAACTAGGCACCTGTGAGATTGTCTTCAAGCCATTTTGAGTTCTTAGGGCTATTGTGGCTATCCCACCACCAAGAATACAAACGCCTAGATTCCGATGGCGACAAGGCCGCCATAATTCCAGTAAAGAATGTACAATGTGCTAGTTTTACCTCAAGAAAACCTGTATCAAATCAACCATCACATTCAAAGACAATTTTGATTATGTGTCAAAGAAGATGCAGAGATGATCAAGGGCGTTTGCGTTACCTACCGTGAGAAATGCAGAAGTTGGGCTTCTTCACAGGTGATCTCTAAGTGAATCCTTTCGCCTGAGAGAAAGATTTAAACAGAACTCATTTCAGACATCACTTGCATATAGCAAATCAAATGCAAAGACTTTATTCATATGTAGATCAAGTAAAGTAATAGAACTAGAGAATACCCTCTTCACTGATTTTGTTTTTTTTTTGTTCTAATTACTGATTTACAGTTCACATCTTCATCTCCCCTCAACTAATGAACTCCAACATTAATACGTGTTTTGGTGTGTACAAAATATACCAAATAACACAGTAGCTGAAAATGTCAACAAAAATTTGGAAATCCTATAATAAAAGTGCAAGCCTCATAGAAAAAGGGTGTAGATTTTTGCATTTAATCATGAAAGGTAAATATTATTTCTTGGAACATAAAACAAATGGAAATACAAAGAAGTGCTCAAACAAATTTCTAAATTAGTAAAATTTGTCTATATCAAATCAAATCAAACTCAAAATGAAGAATATTTTAGCAAAGAATTAAAAACCCTTTTCATGCCAACTGAGTTTCATTACTACTGCAAAATTGCAAATACACACAAGCTTTCTCTGAAAACACAGATCAAGACAAACTTCCTAAAGGAAACATTACATATAATTAGAGTAAAAACAATTAAGAGAAAACATGAAATGAGCACAGTATCAACTATCAAGCCAGTCATGCAAATGAGGCTTCCAAGAAACTCCAAGGCTAAATGTTTCAACTAAATTAGTGATACAACGGAATAAAGAAGTGAAGAACATCTTCCTAAATTACAAAAAAATCAACACAAAACATGAAATAAGCACAATATCAAGGCATTCATGCAAATGGGCCTTTCGAGAAAACTCCAAAACTGCATTTTTCAACTGAATTAGTGAAAAACAAAACAAATATCAAATTTTTATGGCACCCCAAAAAGATTAAAAACTCACAAAATTAGCAAGAGAAAATCAAGAAACTTGATGAGCAGCTGTTGTATACGAAAATCACTCCAGCTGCTAAATTCACATTCAACCCATTCTCTCTCTCTATCTATCAAACTTTCTCTCTCTTTATCTTTGAAGCTGCATTATCAAACCTTGGTTCTTGGTTGGTACTTTGTCAGTGACAAACTCTGTAAAAGGACAGTGGTGAAAAAACTTTATAGACCTATCAGTAGCTAGTAGCTACATACAACTATACTATGAAAGTATGAATGGAAAAGCTATACGTATAGATATGAGATTCTGTGTATGTATAGCAGTATAATACGCACCCCATCCCATACCAATACCATACGCCTTTATGATTTTATTTATGGGTGTGAAATTAAAAATTAAAAATTAAAAAATAGAAAGAATGAGAAATAAGCGTCACATGATATGATATGGTTTGAAGAGGATCTTTGATAACGGGCAAATTTTTGCGTGGAGTTTTCTGTTTTCTGTCTCCGCTTTATTGGGTCGAGAAAATGACGAGTACTCATGACTCGTGCATAACTCAGTAGTCAGTACCAACTCACCACATTTTTGTTTTCTTATTTTATTTTATTAGTTTAGTTACTGCAAAATACACAAATTTTCAATACTTATGTATCAAAGTAGTCCTTAGAATTAAAAAAGAAAACTACCGACTTTGATATTTCGAAAATTAAATTAAATTTGATGTGTTTGATGGCATGTGATTTATTTATTTTTGATCAGTTTGCAGTCATAGTAACATTATATTTAATTTTAAACTAGATTTAATTTTTTCATCACAAACTTTAATTTTTCCTAAATTCAATTTATAAGAAAAATCTCATTTTTCTATATTTTGAATCTAATGCAAAATTTATTACTCCCAATAAGCATGGTACAAAATTTTTGGGCACGGTTATTACGGAGAGTGTATAAAATAGTGTAATAATGATAAAGATGGTAGGGTTCATACATTTTAAAAGGATAATTTTTACTATTTTAGAAACGTGTCAAGCTTAGTGGGACGTCCAAATATGAGAATTGTGCTAAGTTTAGATGAAGGGAGTATTATGTTATAACCAAAAGTGTTGAAACTTTATTAATTTTACCCTCCCTAAGTCCTTTTCTTCTCTAAGGCATTTTTGTTGTTATTCTCCCAATAATGGGGTGGTGATTATTTGTTTATTGCATGAAATAATATCTACTGAAACTGTAGGTAATTAATTAATTAATTTATGAACAACACCCTATATGGCTTGTAGTTTGTACTTTTGTAGCCGACACTTCCAACTATTTTAAATTTTTTCATTAATTTCATTTCTTGAGCAAAACACTTAAATATTGTTTGTATTTGTATTTGAATTAATATTTGTCTTGAAAGTGCAATCATACCAATGTATTTAATTAGTACATCATGTTTGGGAAATAAAACAACTTGTTTTAATCGGAACTTAGACTGTATTTCTTAAAGTAAAAAAGAAAGAAGAAAAGAAAGATATGAAATTGAAAACTTATAAGGATGTCTTAGTATTTAAAACAAATCGAAAACTCTTTTCTTTATGTCGAAGTAACTATGAGATTCCAACATTTGTTTTGAGAGTTTGAAAGTTCTCTCTCCAGACAAACGCGTTTAGGAATATTGATAACAATATATATTATTTAAATTCAGTATTGTAGGTATTTGGGTATTAACATACAGTATATATTTTCCTAAAAATTGGTTGTTGACAAATCAATTTCAATTTCATTTATCCGTTGAAAGTATCTATGTTTGTAACGTAAAGGAACTATTCCCAAAATTGATAGAATTCCTTCAAAAATTACATAATTATTGAAATATAAATCTTATGGAGAAATTGGAGCTGAATTTCCGGATTGTTAAGGTTTTCAACAAAAATATTAATTAATATAGATAATCATAGTCATTTTTCTAATTAATCCCTTCTTAATTTCTGGGAATTTCTATAACAGTTAAATAAAATCAAGATTTTAATTTCATCAGAAGCGTAGAAGGGTCGACATAATTAACGTAACCTGCAATATTGTTTTCTATATATATTATTGAAGTGGCCAATTTTTAGGATATGATGTAACATCACATCCAAATATTTGCCGACTATAAAACAAGAAAAACGAGAAAATGATATATGAAATTGAAACGGTGAATTATATAATATTGAATTTTCTAAATCGACCAATATATATTGAATTAAAAGCATCAAAAGTAAGTGAGTTGGTTTATTGGGCGTGACATTAATTGTAAATAAATTGAAGCATAGACTTAGCTATGAATCTTTTGCCACCACATTGAAATTACTAACTAATGGGCTCCATATCTTTAAACCTAATTAAACAATTAAGTTTAAGAAGGAAAAATATGACATGAGATGGAAAATATTGGTAGGAATTGACTTTGGCTTATTGAATTTCTAAATTATTAATATTGCGTTTTGGAGTTGGAGTTTGCAATTTTAATCGAGCCAGTTCACTCAGTTTACGACTAACTTCATCAAATTTTCGAATTATTCAATTTGAGCTAAATCAAATTTAGCTAAATTAGATTTAATTTTTTTCAAATTTAAATTTTATGACCATGACTCTAAACGTTTGGTTTACAAGCTAACTCATTGGATCAATAGGATTAAAATGGGTAAGAAAATATATATGTATACATACTTTTCTATAATTCAATATTTATTTATATATTTATATAAATAAATATGCAAATATTAAATAAAATAAAACTAACATTGTAATTCAAATTAATAAATTAAAAAGATACTCCTTTATTTTTGTTAATTATGACTCAATTTTCATTTTCATTTTGAGACGTCTCACTAATAATGATACAATTCTTTATTGAGTAAAAATTAAAACATAAGATATTTATTGCTTTTGTATAATAAATTTATTGAGTATTTCTTAATGGTCATGTAAAAAGTAAATTGGTCATTATTAATGGGACGAATGGAGTAATAACAAATATATATATGTCAAAGGGAGAAAAATTATAATACACACTTTGAAGAATTACATGTAAAAAATACTCAAAATCTCAATCTACATATAAAAAATACTCATTTTGCTTTGGAATTCGAAATACACCTGTAAAAGTCAATATTTTTTCTGAAAAAGTGAAAGTTGTTAGAGAAAGTGATGAATTTAATTAAAGAAAATATTTTCAAAAAAAAATATACTTATGGACTGCCCCCTTCCCCCTTCTCTTTCTCTTCATTTTTCCCTTGGACCTCTCGCTCACCCTCATTTTCCCTTGGACCTCTCGCATATGCCCCTTCTCTTTCTCCTCCTCTCCGCCTCCTTCAGACCTCTCGCCTAGGGATGGCAATCGACCCGCGGATACCCGAAACCCACGGGTATCCGCCCGATTATTCGCGGGTTTGGTGGGAATTTCGTACCCGCGGGTACGTTCGTGGTTTAAAACTAGTACCCGTTTAGTTCGCGGGTACGGAAATGGTTTGGCAATACCCGTACCCGCGAAACCCGTTTATCCGCGAAAATACCCGCGAATTACCCGCCAATTACTCGCGAAGCCTACCCACGAACCCGCGAAACCTACCCATCTAATAAATTATTTTATTATTTTATTTCTAAATTAGAATTAGGAAAAAACCCTAATTCTACAATCTACACACTCACGCTCACGCGGCGCACACACTCAAGACTCACACCTCGACGCCACCAGTGACAAGACCACCACCCGCGCGACGCCACCAGCGCCCACCACCCACGCGCGACGGCAGCAGCTGGATTAAACACACACATTCAGTCAATCTTTCGTCGCGGCTGTGCCGTCTGCGCTGGATTAAACACACACATTCAATCACGCTGGAGACACGGTGCGACTCCAGCCAGCCCCGACCCGAGCCCTCGCAGACCACAGTCAGTCACGCACCAGTCCACTCACCACTGCAGATTGCTCTGCAGTCTGCACCAGTCAAGTAACCCACTCGCCGCCGGCCCCGCCGCTCGGCCCGCTCTAGCCACAGCCAGCCTTCTGTTTTCTCACGCCGGCAGCCGACAGCAGGTGCGATTTCTTGATTTTAATTTCATATTTTTGGTTGTTTTGTTTGCGTGATTTGTCGTGAGATTCATGGAACTGAGCAATTGAATGTCAATCTTGATTCTTGAATTCAGTTTTTTTTAGGTTGTTTGTGATTTGTGAATGCCGAAATCACTCCGGTTTGACAGTGTTGCTCATTGTGAATTCTGAGATCAGTTTTTTGCTCATTTGTGAATGTTGTTTTTTGCTCATTTAGGAGGAGCTGGAAAAATAATTTTTCGTATTAGAGTTTGAATATATAATCCCCTTAAGAAAAAAAGAATTCGAATACATGATTATCACAAATTGAAGATACTTGGGAGGATATAATTGCAATTGGTTAATAAATTACCAGTTTATTACCACGGGGTAATCAAATATGGCGCATTCGGTTTTTTGATAATTCCAGTTTGTGTTGGAGACTTTTCAATTGTGAATTTTGTCGTATGCATATGTAGGCATTACAACAAATAGGAGCAAGATGTCCACTCCAGGAAGTAGCAGTTTACCCGTCTCACAAGCCTCGGCTCCTACTCCCACACATGATGAAGTTCCTCCACTAACACTAACCGAAGAACCTATTGAGGTGGAAAGTGAACATGTAGCGAGGAAATGGATGAGGAGGACGAGGAGGGAAACCCAAATCGTGGATTAAAGAGGAAACTCACTTCGAAGGTGTGGAAAGAATTCACAAGAAAGCAAGTGAAAGGAGTTTGGAAGGCCAAGTGCATCCATTGTGGGAATCAGCTCTCAGGTGATACGAGAAATGGTACTTCTCATTTGTCTAATCATTTGAGGTCTTGTGTTTATAAGAAAAGAAAATATGGGAAGGTACAATCTAGTTTGAGGTTTGCATCTAGGGAGAAGGGGCAAGTTTTCGTTGAAAATTATGTGTTTGATCCCGAAATTGCTAGGAAAGCTCTCTATTCGATGATTATTCTTCATGAGTATCCATTATCCATTGTTGATCATGTTGGGTTTCATGAATTTGTTAGTGCATTGCAACCTTTATTCAAAATGGTTACTCGAAACACGATTAGGAAGGATATATTGGATCATTATGAGGAAGAGAAAAAGAGAGCTCTTCTTTACTTGCAAAAGAACAATGAGAGGTTTGCCATTACCACCGATCTTTGGACAGCAGATAATCAGAAACGAGGATACATGGCAGTGACCGGTCATTTTGTTGATGAGTCTTGGAAACTTAGAAGCACTATCTTGAGGTGATTAATTTCCTATTTCATTGTTTCTTAAATTATCAATTTCTATAAATTTTTATCGGTGAAGATTGTTTATTTTGTGTTAAATTTTGTAGGTTTATATATGTGCCATGCCCTCATACTGGAGAAGTTTTGGCTGAAGCATTGTATCAAAGCCTTCAAGATTGGGATCTTGATTGCAAGGTATCAACTTTGACTCTTGATAATTGTTCTACAAATGATAAATTTGTTGAGCACATAGAAAGTAAGATTGGGGCAGCTAATCTTTTGTTGGATGGGGAGGTTTTACACATGCGTTGTTGTGCACATATTCTCAACTTGATTGTGAGGGATGGGTTAGAGGTAATAGCAAAGTCCATTGAAACTATTCGTGATAGTTGTGTTTATTGGCTTGCTACACCAAAGAGATATGAGAAATTTGAGAAAGCTGCACAACAACAGAAGGTTGAGTTAACTAAAAAGTTGTGTCTTGATTGCAAAACTCGATGGAATTCAACCTATATTATGCTTAGTGTTGCTTTGCCATATAAGAAGGTTTTTGATCGTTTCAAGCAAATTGACAAGAAATTTGATTGTTGCCCGAGTGTTGAAGATTGGGACTTTGCTTCTTATGTTTGTGATAGATTGGGTGTGTTTCATGAGATCACTGAACTATTTTCGGGGAAAAAGTATGTGACAGCCAATACATTTTTTCCAAAAATATGTGAGGTGAAAATGAAAATGAATGCATGGCGTCAAAGTGAGATCGAGATGATTCAAGAGATGTCTGCAGCCATGATTAGAAAGTTTGATAAATATTGGCTTCAGATTCATGGTTTGATGGCTATTGCTATTATTCTTGATCCCCGGGGTAAATTGACTATGTTGGAAGCTTGCTATATTTGTCTTTTTGGTGAAGATAGTGCTAATACACATGTTAGTGAGAGCCAGAAGCTTCTAGTTAGATTGATGGATCAATATCAATCTCAAAATGAAAATGGGTGTGTGACTTCTTCATCTGATGTTGCCACAAGTTCTATTAGTTCTTCTGAAGTGTTGTCAATATTCAAAACACTTGCTGGAAAGAAGAAGAGTAATAGCGTTGTGAAGTCGAAAAATGAGTTGGACTGTTACTTGGAAGCAGATAATCTTCCTTGTGTTGATGAGAACTTTGATATACTTGCTTGGTGGAAGGTGAGTGGGACACATTACCCTACACTTCGTCTTATAGCTCGTGATATCTTTGCTATTCCCATAACCACAGTGGCTTCGGAATCAGCTTTCAGCACTAGCGGGAGGGTTCTAAGTGAACATCGGAGTCGTCTCACACCAAAGCTATTGGAAGCACTAATGTGTTGTCAAGATTGGCTCCGTAACAAACATGAAGGTATGAAATTTCAATTACAAATTTACAATGAGTCTTCTTTCTATGTATCTAATGTAAATAATTATTTATTTCATAGGTGAAGGACCGAATGGAAGCTTTTGGACATGTCTTGAAGATGAGGAAGAAGAGTTCAAGGAAACTTGCTCTATTTCAACCGTTGAATTGGAATAATTAACTTGATTTGAACTTTTATTTAGCGTTGTTGATTTGTGGATTTGAACTTTATGGATTTAAATGTGGAATTGTGGATTTGAACTTTATGAATTATGGATTTGTTGTGATATGTTATGTATTTGTTGTGATATGTTTGATTTAAAGAATGGAAGCACTGTTTTCATATTTTTTGATATATTTGGTTTCGCGGGTCGCGGATCTCTTCATTTCGCGGGTTCGCAGGTAGTACGCGGTTGGCGGGTGGCGGATACCCGATGGGTGGCGGGTTCCCGGGTATGGTGGGGATCTCATACCCGTCGCGGGTTACGGGCGGGTCGCGGGCGCGAATTATTTTCGCGGGTACGGAAATGGTTTGGCCATATCCGCGCTCGTCCGACCCGATTGCCATCCCTAATCTCACCGCCGCAGTTGAATACTTGGACCGCTCGTCGCCGCCCTGAAAGTGGTAGACCTTGTTGCTGGAGATTGCTAGAAGCTTCTTGGACTGCCGCCGCCGTAGGAGAGCCGTGAACATCGTCGGAAAGCCATGGGAGACAACAAAGAAGATATCTCACAGCATATTCAGGTTCAAATTCATGCTCTGAATTCGATTATGCGTGGACCGCTGGTAATTTGTGCGTGGATCGCTCAGCCCTATGTTGAGCGGTCCATCCATAAACACGATCAATATACCAGCGGTCCATACTTTATATGAATATATGTATTTTTCTAACATCTTTGGTGACAGAACCTAATTTTACGTGCATGTATGTTGATGATTGTTAATTTACGTTTATATTATGATTTAATGAATTGTTTTGTTCGAATTATACATATTTAAGACTTGAATTTATGATATTTGCTTTTAGAATAATATTTAGGAGACATACATAGATGGACCGCTGGGGCTTGAATAACAAGCCGAGTGGTCCATGTGTGTATTACCAGTGATCCATGCGTATTTAATTAGATATAATTATTATTGTTGCATTTATGTTAAAATTAAGTACACTATGTGTATAATTTAGTGATTTAATGTCGCATACCTCATTCCTCGTGGATCCATGCAGCAAATTCGGCAAAAACAGATCTGTTAAAGGTAAAATCATCTTAATCCTCGGATTCGGAGCTCTCTGATGATTGAACATAATCACCGTCGTCATCGTCCTCTTCATCAACATAACAATCAGCATTTTCTTGTCTCTGTCCTTGTTCCTGTTCATGTTCTTGTCCCCGACCCTGATACTGATCTCCACCCTGACTTTGTCCCTATCCATATCCATATGCTTTATTCAAGTCTGGAATTTCGTTGGCTCTGCTCATCGAATCGAAGTTCATGTTTCCAGGGTAAAATTCATCAAACCAATCCGACGAAGCTGCAATCCTTCTAATATTCTAGTTCATCATTCATGTTTGAGCTTTGTGATGGTCCACCATATCAAACGAAGATTGATTGATATAACTAACATATACCGTAGGACTTGCGACGTTCATGCATAAAGCAACCAATTCTGCATCACTTGACAAACGATATTTTATCATTTGTCCACTTCACGATGCCGACAAGTAAAACATTTCGTTCTCTATCCCTGACGACATCAACATGTTATTAATACAAAATTTAAGATTGTATAACGAAATTCCATTTCTCAGAAGTGGTGCAATCTGCTCTTGTCCATTCACGTAACTACAATCAACCCAATAACCTCCAACTTTGATGTTTACAATTTGACAATCCATCATCTATAAATAAAAATTACACATTATACATAAGTCTATTTGGATATTAGCTATAATTACTACAGAAGATATTTTTTTCATGTATTAAATATAGATATGTTATCACATATATCATATAAGCATGAGAATGCTTAGATCGCTGAAAGAAGATGTATGGATTGCTCGCTATACACGTGGGCGGTCTATACCCCTTTTTTCAGCGGTCCATTGCTATATGTTTCTAATATGTACTCTTTCATATAAAAATCAAAAATTCATGATAAATTAAATAAACATGCAATTAATACAAATATATAAACAATAAACATGCAATATGAATCTTAAAATTACCTAAAAATATATTATCAAACGGTCAAACCTTAACAAATATAATCTACAATAACATATCGTATAGACCGTTGGAAAATGCTTGATGGACCGCTGGTAAGTACATGGTACATATATCGAACGGTCCATGGTACATATATCAGCAGTCCAACCATAAACATGCATTTCGTGGTAGATATAAGGCAATTACATGATTTATATCTTCAATATCAGCCTCTGTGAAGTCAGATACGATGTAATTATATAGAACGGTTTGAATACTATTTTGCTTTGATATAGAAGAGTGTAAATGTGTGGAATATATGGTTTAGAAAGTGTATTGTATGATATATATCACCCAACATAATACTCCAAAAAAAATATTAATCATGTAGTCAATTATTACTTTTAATAAAGTGTGTAAGATGGTGTAAGAGATTGTAAGCTTTTATATACTTTTTTATATTTTTAAAAGGGAATGTGTATTTTATACATGCAAGTTCAAGTTTTGGATATTTTTACATGCAAATATTCAAAGTGGGTACTTTTCCCCATTCTCACTATGTCAAAATTGTTTTTAAGCCATTGGTGAAATTGTAGGTATGGTGATTGGTGAGAATAATTTTTGCATAGAAATCAACATTTTTTTATTAGGTGTTGATGATGTCAACTCACTCGATTTTCAAACTATTCATATCAGATTCAAATTATTTTTTATCTAATCGAATGTTCAGGTCAAAAAAATGAATTATAAATTTTCAATCCTAATGTTCTTCAATTTCATATCAATTTGGATCAATTCATTAATTTCGAGCTCAATTAACAAACTTTGCACCCGGACCTCTCAAAATATTCAGACGGGTTCAAGACATCAAATGATGGAACCATATTGTAAACACAATTATGTATTTGCGATAAATGAATTGTATTAAAATTGATGTGGTTAGCGAACCATCACTATTGATCAATACCTCAAGCAATTAATTAGTACTCTATCCGTCCAAGTAAACATGTCACAATTTATATTTAACAAAGTGTATTAAAATAATAAAAAGTGTCGAGCTTGTTGGGACAAAGGTAGTACTAATTTGTATCTAGAACTAATAACTATAACATCGATATATTTGGGTACATATTTTTGTGCTCTTCGTATTTCGAGACTAGTTAATTTACAAGAAAATAGTAATGAAATTAATTTATGTTGATCCTAAGGACACTTTTAGTCTCTCGTTCTTAAGATATGCATATCAATCAAATATTTTAGTTAGACCCTGATAAAATTATAAAAGAAAATAATATTTACCAATTTAATAATAAATTAATCTATTTTGTTTTGTTTTTTTCAATCTAGATTTATCTTGGTCAATATAGGTCCCCATAAATGCAAAATAAATTGAGGCATGCAAACTCTGGTAGATTTTGCTGAGATAAAATCATGGCGACATGAAATTAAAGCAGTGGGAAATTAATAACATATGGTTGTAGCACATGCTCATGAATTTGCAGTCTGGTTTTTAACTATATTTTCATGGCCCACTTATACCATGTGGATATCATCCAAACTTTTTAGGTACTACTATTTCATTAATTCATATACCTACCTATCTTCTTCTTTTAATTTTTCCTTTTAACAAAGAATTGAAAAACAAGTTAATAATTTGATGCACTTTCAATGCGATCTTATACGATGCATGATGCATATCACTACACTAAGTGGAATGTTGTGTGTGTGTGTATTGCTCATCACATGCAACAAAGTGGAAGTATTCTTCATGTAATTAATTCCTTTACTTTTGTTTTACGAAAGCAATTCATCTATTAATTTTTGAATTTCAACTTTAGATTAATTTTCGACTTTATATAATTAACTAAGAAAATCGCATATTTTAAAGTTAAATAACTGAATCTTGAGGACTCCAAATATGTACTATTAATTAAATGAATAAATAACAAAATCTTGGGAATATTGTGGAATTGATCAAGTTATATATACGTATATATATATATGAGCATTGATTTATGATCATTTTAATATTTTGTTATCGTAAATGAAATGTAGGTGCTACATTTAAATTGACGATGCCGTTGTATTATCTAATTTATAATGAATATGTATTTATGTTTCGTAGTAACTTGAAAAATCTCGTACTTTGAATATTTTGTTGAATTGGAAATTCATGAATCGGATTTTTTTTTTCCTTCTCTTTATGAACTTATTCAATTTAGAAGTAGAACGGCAATAGCAATTTATATAAAGTGGGGAATTATGTAAAATTAAACAAGAAAATAATTTTTTTCTAATAACCATAATGATTGTTAGCAAATAAGCTTATGGGAGGGACATCATCATTGAACACGTCTTGTGCAACAGTGCATAGTATCCATGTTTCCACTTGTAATAGCCAAACAAAAAACGTATTAGAAAAAGAAAACAAGAAAATATATGTTAAAATTAATCGGTAGTAAATAATGATAAACAACAAGGTGTGGAAGACTAATCAAACATGTTTAGGAATTAATTTAGCAATGATTAATCATTTGTTTGTTGATAAAGACAAGGAGAGATGCCGTTTCCTTACTTTAAGTAACATTATTGCTCCACTTTTAACTGTGCCAACAATAAAACATGTACAAATCAAGAAAGATGCATTCATTTATCACTCAAAATTAATCTTAGCAATATTAAGGTCAGTCGCACAAATAATTACTACTATAGTTTTTATTTGGAGTGAGAGTTTGGGAATGGGGCTTGGGACTTTCTCGGTCATGATTTGAGAAATTAGAAAGTTTTTAAACTTGCGATTTTCTAAAATTAATATTAAAATTTGAAAAATTTTGGTCTCGGGATTTTAGGACTATTTGAGACATTTTTATTCGAAATCGGAATCAGGACACAAAATTTTTCAATTTTGGGGCTTGAGAGTCACAAAGTCTCGTTCGGTTTCGGGATCAGGACCGGAACAAAAAAACTTAGTGTTTTTCGGGATCAGGACTTCGAGACGGATACCTGGTATGATTCTCGGACCTAGTTTTTATTATGTACAAAATTTATTCTTATAGAAAGACGAAATTAAATATTTCACATGGCAATATTAAGTCTTTCATTCAGGCCCCTACTTAGTTTGGTTGTGGCAATAACTGTTACTCACCAAATTCTGCATTACTATCTTAGATTAGATTACAAAATTTCAATTAATTGCACACTTTCCACAAGTCTCCAAAAATATTTGGAGTAGCCTAGAAAGAAAGGAATAGAACATGTAAGTTAATTTCATGGGTATATTAGTACTCACTGTGTTTCATTTATTTAGATTGATTATAAAATTCTTACCGATTTGATCAAAATAAATCTAAACTAATGAGACAGTGAACTAGTAAAAATTGTTCTTTTAATCCAAACCAAGAACATAGTAATTAATAACCGCACAAATAAGTGATTAAGTAGAATTAGGTATTTTAGCAAAATGTTGTAATGAGTTTGAGGTATGGTGTGATGATTGACTGCTTCCATTCTCATAAGAGAAAACAATAAGAAAGGAGGTCATTATCCGACAAACTTCAATCATACTGCACACAATTATGTAACTTTTCTATTCACCTATATTTTATTTAATTTAATTTAATTTTTACAAATGCTTACATCAGTACTTCCTACAAAGGAAAAAAGACAACAAAAGATAGTTTTAATTTGGTGATTCTTTGTGCTAAAGTGAGTTGTACTGTTTACTTGTATTGATGTTGCGCTCCACCAGTTTGTACCAACAAACCCCCCCTTGAATTACCACAAATTCTTTTATTTATTTTTGTTGCTATAGCTGGCATATTATGTCTCTTTCTCTATTTTCAATAATATTTTGATTACTTAAATGTCAAAAAAAATTATGGGCCCATAGTGCATATGGAACATTACACTCAACGGTAGTATGTATTAACTCTTATTTTATTTTATTCTTTGGGGAGATCTCAAGAACAAATCATTAATGTTGTATAGTGGTTTCATGTTATTTCATCCATCAGTTATTCCTCTCCGTTCGTATCTCTTTTTCCAATTTCGGTCTCGATTAATTCACAAGATTTCTCGATTAATTCACAAGATTGAATGACTGATTCTCCTCCGGACCCTCAATTCAATTGTTTTCCAAGAATGTTGGTTGAGCCGGATATGTAAGCCATGTATCTGGGAAGAACTTAAAAATAAAAGAGGAGCTTTCGGTTCTTTTCACCCTCTTTTGGTCTTGCTGCTATTAAGCTATTAAATAAGTTTTCCTTTTACAAGTGATGAACCAATTTATATAGGCGTCAGCTACTCTCGCATCCTCAATGACAAAATCATCACCGAGAAGCTAGTATTTGACAAATCTCCTGCTAGGGTAGACCGCATCCGCACAGATGTTGATGGGGGCTGGTTGCTCCGTTATATGCATGTCAATGGGGCAAGCATGTTTTTCATTATGGTTCACCTTCATATTTTCGTGGTCTATATCATGCAATTTATAGCAGTCCTAGGGAATTTGTTCGATGTCTCGGAGTTGTAATCTTCCTATTAATTATTGTGATAGCTTTTATAGGATATGTACTACCTTGGGGTCAGATGAGCTTTTCCAACTCAACCTTTAGAGTGGTTATAAATTTATCTCAATAATGTTAATAATACTTCCTCCGTCCCACTAAACTTGGCACAATTCCCTTATTTGGACATCCCACTAAGCTTGACAGATTCCTAAAATAGTAAAAGTTATCCCTTTAAAGGTGTGGACCCTACCACATTTATCACTCTTACACTACTTTATACACTCTCCTTAATAACTATGTCCAAATATTTCGTATCATGCTTATTGGGACGGAGGGAGTATCATTTTATTAACATATTTCGAGGCTCGATTCAAATTCAAATTTACTAAAAAAATGGTCTGCTACCATTACTAACTTACTAACAAGAGGTTAAAGAAATACTCTCAACATGATGCATTATTTTAGTAGAAATCATGTCATTAAAAAAAGCAGACTGAAAAAGAAAATATTAGTATGACTAGAAAAAATGTTAATGTGTAGAATCATTACGTCAATTCTGATAGACGCTCTCACTCAACAATAATATTATTAATTTTTGGGATGACTTTGATAATCACATAAATAAAAGTTAGGTTTAAAAATTGATATTTGCCAAAACTAAAATCGGCTTCGATTTGTAATGGTATATATAAATGAATGAATAATATAAGGGATAATAATTTTAAAATATATGAATTGTTCATGTTTTATTAATTTTAATACGAATTTTAAAATATTGTTTAAAATATATGAACTTTAATACTTACTCAATTTTTGACACAACGTTGAATTTACACAAAAATCGGAACTGACATGATACAATTTATCTGACGTGAACTTAGACATGAATTTTAAATTATTTAAAATACATAAACTCTAATACTTACTCGATTTTTGACATAAAATTGGGACATATAACATGGATTTTAAATTATTAATATTTTCCCTTATGTTCAATTATTAATTATTTACCATATAAGAATATATCATATTCACAATTATTAAATACAAAACATTATCTAAATATTCATTTTATGAAAATAATTCTTTTGAATATATATATATATATATATATATATTCATTTTCCTAAAAATATTCAAATCAACTTTCATAGCTACACAAACTAGAGTTAAACAATCAACTTCATAAAAAAAAACTAAATTTAATCACAAACGAGCATCATAATCCCTTCATATTACGCATTGTTTGCGTATCAAGAGGTGAGGCGGCGACACCGTACTCGAGGACGTGCTCGAGGAAGTTGAGGCGGGCGATGGGGCCGCGGAGGTGGAATACAGCGTGTCGTATCCACGTGCCGCTGCGAGGTGGGAGGAGTAGGAGCCGAGTCAGATTCTGGAATGCTTGTTCGGCTCACTGACCTCCGCCACCCATTTCCCTCACTCCATGACTTCTGGAGCCGAGTACTCAATCTTAAATGCTAAATAATTAATAAATGAATTGAAGGGAAAATATTAATAAGTTAAAATTCACGTCATAATTTCTAATTTTGTGTAAAGTCAACTTTATTTTAAAAATCTAGTAAGTATTAAAGTTCATATATTTTAAACAATGTTTTAAAATTCATGTTAAAATTAATAAAACGTGAAAAATTCATATATTTTAAATAATCTAAAATCCACGTAAAATAAATTGTGTCATGTCAGTTTCAATTTTGTGTAAAGTCATCGTTATGTCAAAAATTGAGTAAGTACTAAAGTTCATGTATTTTAATCAATGTTTTAAAATTTATGGTAAAATTAATAAAACGTTATTTAGGTTAAAATCATTATCTCATAATATAATATTGACTTATTTGTTTGTTATGAATCATTGATCATGATAGGTAAAATATGCATTTCAAAATCATGAATGAGGACAAATATAAAATCAATTAAGATAAATGATCCAATATCTTATCATCTAATCAACCATACTATTACACATTGACCCACATCAAATAACTTGTTTTTTTTATTAAAACACAACATTTCTAGTGTAGTAGTGTCCTTCCAACCAAAGTATTCTAGAACTTTGTGTGCAAAGAATCAAGAGAAAAAGGTCATCTTGTGATTAAAAGAAGAACGCAAAACGTTGGGGCCTAATTGCTTCACCATTCCTATTATGTTTTTGTTTCTTAGTGAATTGGACAGCTATGTGCACCCATGTTCCCTTTTAAGACATCCAACCATTTTTTGTAAGATTTGCTTAAGTTTTACCGACTCACTAGATGTTACATAAAATAAAATACTTCATTCCTCAATAAAAAAGAAGTTAAAATCACTGAAAAAGAGTATCATCCTACGTAATTTTCTAATTTCCCCAGAATCTTGCATTTTTCTCGTTCTATCTCAAAGTATACATTCATCTGAAATGTATATGTTTCCATTTCTACTTTCCCTAAGCAAGTCCGGACTTTTTCCAGTTGTTCAATATCCCCAACACAGTTCTTCTGAATTTCACGCAAAATTCGGGATGAGTTGAAGCAACCATTGATTAGATTTGGAGTCTTCAAGATCTCTTCGCTGACCCAACTTCTCTGGTCATGCAAATAATATGTTTCCTTCCGCTATGCTATAAAGACATTTTGGAGAAATATAAAAATAGTGTACGACAAATCGAGGATGTTCCTTCTATTTTTAATGTCTAATTGAATAATTGTTTGGTGGCTAATTGTTATAAATTTTCTCCATATTATTACTCTTTACATTATTGCTTAAATGGGATTCATCTTCCACTCAACATAATTTTAAAACTCGTGTTATCCACATTTGTTACTTTTTTCTGTGAATGAATGGAATATATTGAACTTAGCGATAGAGTGTTGATGCCATAAGTTAGAGTTCTTACGTTCAAGTCCACATAGTACATAGTTTAACACCTAGTAAAATCTATCTAGTACATATTTAATTTTTATATAAAGATGATTAGAAATCAGATGCAAACTCGAAATAAATAAGAATGAAAGAATAAAGAAATGAAAAACCCTAATACTGATACAGATACAGTTGATCAAAGTGTAGAATGATGGGTTGTAGTCATATTTGAAGAATATGAATCTCTAAAGCCCATAAGCACAAGACCCACTTCACATATGACAAGTCTTTGTAAGGAGAGTCACCCCATGTGCAAGTGTTTGTCTTCACACCCTTTGTCCACAAATTCCCATAATTTTACAGAATTTTATTTACTCGACTAAGAAAATAATGCATCCTTCCAAAAAGTACAATCATAACGTTTATTATTATTGGATGGGTTCCCATGTCGATTTATGAGGCTTTTGACCAAGTTAATCATCGGAGACATACTTTCCATAAATAAAATTTAAAATATATTCACTTGAAAAATAAAATTTAAAATATTTTTCTACATGCAAGAGTGAGTTGAGGTTATCATGTTTTATACAGGCAATAATTTAAATTGAAAACAGTATGGAAGTCCAATTGAATTCAAAGATGGGCCTAACTGAGCACAGATCTATAAAAGCCCAACCCAACATCCAACAATTCCTTCCTACAAAAATATAGGTAATAACAAATCAAGAAATTGTTGAAAGATATAATGTATACAAGAATTAATAAAACAAGAAGTTTTATTATGGGAAAACTATTTTACAAGCATGAAAAGCATAACTAAAAAGGGCACATATCATACACAACTACTACAATGGAGGCAGCAAGCAACGCTTCTCTCTCAGAAAACTGACCTTCACGAGAGAGATAGAGCTGGATTACTGATTGGGAGTGAGAGACGGGAATGACGGTATCGACTGGAGTATGAGCTTCCGGGAGCTTCTAAGTCCAGGCGACGTGTCTGTGTCGTGAGGTGGCGAGACCCTCTTCCCATTTGGGGAGGATGACTTGATCCCTCCTCCATTAGGAGAGCCGCTTTGGAGAAAGTCAGGGATCTCTTCTTCTCTAATGGTTTCGAACTTGGGTGGTGGAGGGAGAGGGAAAAGGCTGGACTTCCCAAATCCTTGTCTAGAAAAGAAACTCGAGGAGGATGTGGCAGTCGAAGGAAATGAAGATCGTGGTGGCTTCTTCCTGGAGGAAAGTGGGAGCTGCACTGAAGACCTGAGAGACAGATATGGGGACAAGCAGTTAGTCGTTAAGATCGATTGGAGTGATGTTCGTTCATGAGGCTTGTACGCGTAGATTACCTTCCTCCACGTAGAGGTGTTGCAGGAGGGGCAGATTCTATGTTCGATTCTAGCTCAATTTCCGACGTGGTTTTCTGCATATTCTTCTCAGCCATGTTTGTATCTTCTTCCTCGGCCTCAGCTTCCATGCCTATTTACAACAATTCCAGATACAAAATTGCAATGAGAATGCAATAACTTAGAGCAATAAAAAGGCATGCAAAGGTGTTCCCTTCTTTCTAAGTGTAGTAAATTGCCACGAGGGTGTATTAGGCAATTTAAACGGCACAAGGGTGTTTTGTGTAATTTTGATAAAAGCATGCAATTGAATTTCTAAAGATTTTTTTGAAAGTCATGATATTTTCACAAAATATGTCAGGCAGGGTTGCAGACATTAGTCGATAATAACCTCAAAACATATACTCACCATCTTTTCTACCGAATGCGTTCTTACACCCTTCGCATCTGCAGTTAACAGAGCACCCGACGCCACCCTACACGAAGCCAGAGTAAACCAAATCAGCGGCCAAAACAAGGGAAGGATTTCTTGTTGAGTCATCCCACAATAAGGGGCGTAGAAGGATGAAAAAGCGAACCTGATAGCATTCACAGTACTTCTTCAGGCAGCCCGATTTCTTGCAGTTGCATCCCCTCTTATGTCGAGCAGAAGCTGGAGTCTTGCTTGAGTCATCCTGAAAAATGGATTTACGAGTATATCTATAAGCATATGCAATCATAAGCGGGAAAGGCACATGCTCAAGGGAAGAAAGGCTACTGACCCCAATTTCTGATGGCGAATCCGCATGCCGGATCACTTTGGGAGCAAAAGCAAGAGGGTTTCTTGATTCGATTTGCTTGCGTGTTGCAAGAACCGTTTCTTCATGGATAGGTTTATTGAAGCAATCTATACATGCACATGGCTCGACACAGTACACCCCCGCAGCAAAGCATTCACAGTAGCTGCAGGCATACATGCATTAAAATTGAATGTTTACTTTGAGGGTTCAAATGTTCAGAGGCAGGCTTCAGACAATCAAACGAGCTCAATTGTTAGATCCATAAAAGTTCACTCATAAATTTAGAAATCACGAATAAGAGCAAGATTATCTTAGGCAACTACTCACAGTTTGAGACATTTCGATCTCTTGCAGTTGCAACGTTTACATGATTCGCCCTCTGCAGCTTGTTCAGCCCTACGCCTAACAAAAACCAATCCCATGAAATTATAACAAGGTAAACAAAGGGGTTTTCGACAACAAAAAAACAGAAAAAGAAAAAACAAGAATACCTCTTCTTCTTTGGACTACCCTGAGTCATCTCTTCATTTGATGCATATGCAGAAGGCGGGCATGAATCATCTACAGTGACAACCGCATTTTCCAAGCTATTGATGCCTCTTTCTGAGGTGGCAACGGGCAAAATATTGTCAAGCAAACCTTGGCCAGTAGTTGAGGGATGAAGATTGATGACCGAGCTAGGACCGATCAATAATCTTGCTGAGGCAGAAGAATCGGACTTGCCAATTTTGTAGTCCTTAGGGGTGGTTGCAAGGGCATTTAAATGCAAGCCGATGCCAGGCAAAAGACAACGCGAATTCTCGTTCCCTCTGTTTACCGGGGTTACCTTTTCGTCATCAGAGGGCATCGTGCCATCAGAATGAAGCAACATGGAGGAATCAGCACTTGAATTCTCTACCATATGTTTCCTACGGGCCCCTCCCATCTCAAAAACAAGACAGCGTCTTCTCATACCACGGTAAAAGCCAAGATTCTACACAAAATAAGTAATAGTTTCATATATCAATGACTAACAAAGATGCACGAATAGCAAAGAAATATTTCATACCTCATAATCCACCTTTTCATCGGCATTGCTCAATGATGGATCAGTTTCCTTACCGTCACCTTCCCCGGGCTGAGTAGACACATTTTCTGCTTCGTTTCCTTCTTGAACTTGCTCGCCAGAATCCACATCACAAATCAGGTGCATGTTCTGTATGTCACTATTAATGCCGGTGTAGAAACTCATGCTATGATCAACTGAATTGTTGTAAGAATCCCTATCATTGGGAGATTCGAAAACTAACATCTCAGAATTATCAGAAATCATGTGCTCCCAATCACATGATGCAGCCTCTTTATTTTGATCCACCTGAATCACACCCTCTACACTCACCTCACCCCTACAAGAGGCCTCATGCATCAACGGCACGACTGTTGAAGAACTGCAACCATAATCCGCCATGCCTCTAGCTTCAAGGGCGCAGTCACGCCTTATGTTGGAGCTAGGGCTTGCACACTCGTAATCTCTGACAAAATCGACCACAAACTTTGAGCAATCATAAGATGGCTCAGCATCAGCACTTTCCTTTTGTTCCTCTAATTGCTTAATAGAAGAATCTGCATTCGCCTTATCTGCATCAACTTTGGTCCCCGCATCATAGGATGAAAACTCAGGTTTTGATGGATCAGAGAGCTGATGCCTGAAACCACGAAAAAACGGTACAAACATATCAAGAACGCAAACTATAAGTACCATCTGCCTAGGTTGAAAAGGGAATCATGGCATTGCAATTTGAAACAAGGGGGATGAGTTACCTTCGGAGGAATCTGAACTCCCTCAGAGAACTAACGTGAGGCGAAGTGAAAACAGACGGGATCGAGGCGAAACTTAGAGGGTTGATTGTTTGAGTGATGTGAGTGGATTTCACTGGCTGTATAGGGGAAAGGCTGTTGAGGAAGGTAAACACAGGGGAATCCTGCAAGAAAATAGTAGAAGATAAATTCTATTGTAAGAAAACAGTTCATTGATTATACAACTATCAAAGTTAGATGAAACCCTCAAATGCTCAATCAAAACTAATCAACGATAATAGCAAAAGTGGTCAGTGTTCTTATAATTGGTTCTTTTTAAACTGTAAATAATGGGCTCTTGATAAAAACACAAAATTTGTGAAAATTGAAGGACAGCTGAGATTTAGAAGGAAATGATTTTGCTTT
Organism: Leonotis leonurus; assembly: GCA_026898415.1. Classification (NCBI taxonomy): domain Eukaryota; kingdom Viridiplantae; phylum Streptophyta; class Magnoliopsida; order Lamiales; family Lamiaceae; genus Leonotis; species Leonotis leonurus. The sequence continues at coordinate 513,399 of JAPKLX010000083.1, forward strand.
TCACACTGGTAGATGATTAGTGTGGGAGGAAAGAGAAATCAAGAAAGAAAAGTAATAATTTGAAGGATTATATTTCAATTGACCCAGGATTATAAGATCTGATCCACACTTTTTGACTATGAAAACAAGCAAACTTACAAAAGTCTTATTAAATTTACTATTCTCATTAGCTCATATTTCTTCAAATCTGGAAACAACCAACCCCAGTTGAAAATTTTCTGCTGTATTAGAGGATCTATACACAAAAAGTATTTCAGAACTGGGAGAGAGATCTTTCTGAAGCATGCATAAGAAAAAGGACAAAATGCTTGACTAATGAGGTCTGAGAATTGAAGAAGCAACACCCATAGAATTCTTCTTCTTGTTCTTTTAGCCTCAACAGATAAGGAAAAAAAATCCCAAAGAAAATATTGATAAAAATGAGCAAGTCAAACCAAACAGCGCCAAGATTATCCCAGCAGATCAAATCTCAACAAATCCAATATTCCTACTCCCAGAACCTCCCAAGTGAAGAAATTTCCTCAAAAGAAAAGGAAAAAACACCAACCATTGGCAATAACAAAGACCCATCAAATCCCAACATCAGTGGAGTTATAAAAGGGTCAAAAAAACAAATCTTTAGACACATTCACTCAAAACCCACTTCACAAACAACTTTAAGCAGCAGAAAAATAGAACCCTCGAGAAATGCAGAGCCCTGAGGAAGACCCGTTTGAGTAACTTCAACAATGCCAATAAAAATGCAAAGTTATTGTTCGAGAAACAAAATTCAAACCTCAAACTTGGCAATGGGGGCTGCGATCTGGGTGTTTTTGCTCCTCTCTGGAGTGTCCATCACTTCCACTACTGCTCTACTATTCTCAACTCTCCCCTCCATAGCTTGTTTGCGTGGAGGATAGGAGCTCCCTCTCTCTCTATCCCTACTTTGTTTCCTCCACCCCACACTCTAGAGAGATAAATGAGTCAAATAAATTCAAGAAGGAGCGGGAAAACAGAGTGTGGAGTGAGTTGAATGAGTGAGAGTGAAGTGAAGAAAAATAAAGGATTTTTCTTTGTCCTGATAAAAGCAAATGTCCCCACCACCCCACCAAAACACAGTGAGCTGTTGCCCATGTGTTCAATTTATATACAACTAAAACAAGAAAAGAAGGCAAACTCATTGATGGAAGGAAAAAATAAATAAGAATCAAATACAATAGTCAAAAGATGGAATTTTGCCCTTACAAATAAATAAAATGTGCTGTAAAACTCAATCCATTTTTTGCCTAAACTAGAATTCCCAATTAGAGTAACTCATTTATTTAATACATTTTCACCTGTTTCTTGATTTTTAAGTTTTAGCATTATAAAACATCTCACAAATTATGGTTTATCATTTGACTTTCACGAATTTCTATTAACAGTTTAGCTTTTACATTTCAATTAAGCAAAATTTGTGAGTTTTTTTTTATTGATTTCAAATCTTTTTTCGGTTAATTGTGGGATTAATCTCCCAATTAAGTAAATTAGATAGTGAGAGTCAATTATTGAGTTGGAAGCAAAAAAATTTCCTTATGAATGAATATAATTAACTCGGAATCAATGAGTTTCTTTGTTGGCAAAATTCTAATTTTAATGACGAAATTTATCACAATTCACAATATATCAATTGTGTTATTAAAATTTTAGATTTTCAGCTTTTTTTTTCTTCTTCTAATTACCTCGATCTTAGTCCAAATGTATATTTACCTAGACATCAAATTAGTTCTTTTTCCTGTTTTTTCACGAGTAAGTGATCGAGAATCATGAGTTCATCTAATTTGCTCATAATTTTTTTTGCTACAATACTGAATTATTTGTAGGTTTAAATTCCAATTATGCAAACCCTATCTTATATATGCAAGAAAAGCATGAGATGGTATGTTACTAAATTATACACACTGTGTGCTGTCTTTCATAAATCAATCAAAATATTAATAAAAATAATTCTATAATTATGTGGAGTATAGTTATAGAAGGTTTTGATCCTCGGATTTAGATCTATTAATGAATTTCTTCTTTTAGCCTCTAGTATATTAATTAATTTGTTTTAACAATTTGTGCATGTAACCTGAATACGTGATAATCCATATGAATATATTAAAGAAAGTATTTACATAATGTTTTTCTAATTGGTGGGCGCAGTTAAAAAAAATTAAGACCATTTTCTTTAGAAATATTACAGCATTCTGTTAAAGAAAAAGTTATAAAAACAATTAGCCATGATTAAGAATTAGGTTAATGCAGTTATTTAGTACTCTCCGTTCTCATTGTTCCACTACAAAAAAACCTTAAACTGGCGACGAAGGGACGACGGACTCCAACGAGTTAGGTTAACGACGGACTGGCGACGGACTGGCGACCGTTTTTTGGCGCGTATGATGGCGCCAAACTTAACGACGGACTGGATGACAGACCAGTCTGTCGTTACGTTTATTTATTTATTTATTTTTTAATGCTGACGACGGACTGGTCCGTCGTCCAGCCCTTTAAATCAGCATCTCCCTCCTTTCGCGAAAAACAGCCGCTGCAACCCTAAATTCCTCCATCACCGGCGATTTGAAGGCGATCTTGAGTTCCCACCGCCGTAATACTCCAATGTAAGTCGAATCCTTCCATTTTCCTTCCCCTCTTTCTATTTCTATCTTTTTTTTAAAATTTTGCACCTGTTTTGAAGTGTTCGTCCGACTGTGCGCCGCTGCCGCCCCTCCTCCGCCCTGCTCCGGCCGCCGCCACCTCTCCGCGCCGCTGCCGACGCCCTCCTCGTCGCTGCCCTTTCAGGTAAGTAATTCCAGTTTTTTTTTAATTATTGTTAATTTGTTAATGCTAGATAATATTTTTATAATTATTGTTATTTCTTATAATTTTTTTTGTTAATTGTATGTTAATGGTATGTTAATTGTATGTTATTTTTGTTAATTGTATGTTAACTAACTATTTTATAATTATTGTTATTTTTTATAATTATTTTTAATTAGGTTATGTGATAATTATACATAATTATCTAATTTAGTTGAATTAATTAGGGTATTTTATTAATTATAGTAGGTTGAGTTATGTTAATTAGGATATTGTTAGGGTATTTTATTTATGCTATTTACTTAAGGTTTAATTATTTAATTTGTTAATATATATATCTAATTTGTTAATTTGATATAAATTGATTTAATTAGTTGAATTATATTTAAGTATTGAATTTGTTGATTTATTACTTGTTAGTAGAGTTTATTAGGATAATTGATTAAATTTAATTTGTTTAAATGAATAAATTAGTTTATAGTTTAGTTAATTGAATAATTGAATAAAATATTTTCTAAATTAGATAATTAATTAATTAATCTTTAACAAATTAGTGTTAATTACTTTAGTTAATTCACTAATTTGAATTTTTTTTATTCTAATTATTGTAATTAATCCATAATAAATAAATTAGTTAAGTTAGTGTTAGTGTTAAAGATAATTGACGGATTTGTCTACTTGATGTAAATTATTATATCTTAGTTTAAATTGTTGATAAATTAGTTTAAATTGTTTAATTAGGGTTTATTTAATTACGCATGTCGCTGCCCGACTCCTCTCTCAGCCTTTCCGAGCCGCATTTTGCCGCTCCGGCGCTCCCTACTTCGGTGAAAGGTAATTAAATTATAATAATGTACTTATTTAATTACTTAGGTTAATTATTTAAATTTATTAGGTAATTTTTAGATTATTTAGCATTTATAATGAATTAGTTTATTTTTGTATTTAATTTGATTAGTCATGTTAGTTAATTGTGTAGGTTAATTATACTAACTAGGTATTGCACCCGTGCTATGCACGGATTTATAATCTATTTATAAATAATTTATAATATAGATACTTAAAGAAATCAAAAATATTGTAATCCAATTTTATTTGGTGGTTTTAAAACCGTAGTCGATAGTACTCTTCTCAATTGTCACTATGTCGGGGACAATTCGGTTACAGTTTCAAAATTTGAGAACAGAATCAACGATTTGATACAATAACTTCGATTTATTTTACCTCATTCAATTTCTTATTTTATAAAGAGTCGTTTTTTATTAATTTATAACAACACATTAAAATTAGAAAATAAGATAATATTACATAACTATTTAAACATATGTGTATATTGATAAAAATTCATAATAAATATATTTGAACTCATTATTATTTGTCGTTATATTTTGTTGTGAAATTCTAATTTTTTATATAATAATAAATATTTGACATAATTTTATGTAACAACGAATTAATATAGTTGGTAAATTAATAGAGCTCCTAAATGGAATGACCATTTGTTTTCCATTCTATGTTTCACTATTAAATTTAGTATTTAATTAATATTTACAATAATACATTAAAATTAATATTTTTTAAAAAACTATACTCCTTTCGTCCCACTTATTTAAATTCATTTACTTTTCACATTGATATTAATATTTAGTTGTAATATTTTTTGAAGAACATGGTTTGTGCTTTATAATTTGCTAAATAAAGAAATGTGTCTAAATAAGTGAGACAGCTCAAAAAGAAAAATGTGTTTAAATAAGTGAGACAAAATCAATATATGTTAGTGTTGAATTTATCAACAATACAAATTGATTATAATTATTAGTATTAAATATTAAAAACAATTATATACATTGATCAAATATGACAAGTTTTTAGTACTAAATAAAAGATTTAACTTAGATGTAAGAAAATAAAATTAGGAAAACATATTAGATAACATTGAAATTTTATAGTAAAAATAGATTGAGACACTATGTCTAATTTATCTTCATGCATAATATTAAAACATATTATAAAGAGTATTCAACTTTATAATTAGGAACAATTATTTAATTAGTTATTCAAAAATCTAACATAAATCAATCTAAAATTACTTATGTAGGGGATTTTACCCTCATGCCGACCCAGCAGATTACATTTGGGAACTATCTAAAATTTGGATACAGTTGGATACAGTACAATCAAAATCTAAAATTGGGAACTATTTAATTGGGAACTATCTAAAATCTAACATAAATCAATCTAAAATTTGGATACAGTTGGAAGCTCACGCCTGAGGACGTGAGACAGCGATATTGGGAGGAGTTTAAGGTTCGAAAATTTACTAAAACTTTCAAATTCATTCTTAATTATAACTTATAACTACAATTTCTAACATATATTTTCAATGCTAGAAAAAATTTACTTGGGAACCGGCACTCGATGCCAAGATTCGGGAACTGTGGTATGATAAGATTCAGGAGAGATATAAGGATTATATCTGCGGGATAAAGAGGAGGAGGAATGATCCGCCACCCAGAGGTGGGAAGCCTGGGTGGTGGACTGATGATGTGTGGATGGGTTGGCTCGCTTACTGGTCCCGAGATGATGTTGTGGCTAAATCCCAGACAGCGAGGCGCAATCGGATGTCTGAGCCTCAGGGACCGGGTACTGGTCCTATCAAGCATAGGGGAGGGTCCAAGTCGATCATGCAACGAGCTGAGGAAAAGGTTATAATATACTTTAAATAATAATTATAATTATATATGTGGTACAATTTTAATCATATACACATGTTTCAATAATACAACTCCATTGTGATTTGATGCATATGGTCGTGAGAGGGGAGTAGCTCCGATTGAGTGCATGTTCGACTCCTTTCTGGATGAGCATCGATACGCGGACGGGACATACACCGATCCGAAATCTGAGACGATAACGGTAAGTTTTAATTTCAAAAGAATATATATATATATATATATATATATATATTAGATTTTCAATATTTATAATATGTATACTAACAAATGTTCATTTCTCGTTTACATGCAGACTGAGGTGTTTCGCCGTGCTGACGAGGAACGGGTCCAGCTACCCGATGGGGACCACGATGCAGTCGACATAAACGAGCTGTATCTGGAGGTTCTTGGCGGCCCGGACAAGAAGAAGAGGATGTTCGGCACGGGAGGCGCGGCGAAGGCCTTGAGAGCATCCAGATTTGGGGGATCCTCGTCCACATCACGAGCATCCAGAGACGAGGTTGAGGAGCTACGGCGCCCGAGTCGAGGAGCAGGATCGCGCGCGCCGTGAGTACCAGGCTCAGCAGCAGAGATTGGCTGAGCAGATGGCGCTCATGCAGACTCAGTATGCCGACATGATGCGGTGGATGTCTCAGCAGGGAGGAGGTAGTGCACCCTTCTTTCCCTCTTATCAGCCTCCCCCGTCTGATGCCCCTCCCCATTTTCCTCCTGATGATGATTATGATTCGTAGATATGCTACTGATATACTTTACTATTTTTTTTATTATATGGTTTGTCGTGGGATGTTACTGATACATTGTTTTATTTTGTTCATTATATGAAATCCGCGTTCATTTTGAATTTCATTTGATTGGTTCAATTTTAAGTTATTGTTCAATGTTGGATTAAATTTCTATTGTTTGTTGTGACACGTTTTAGGTAATGAATAATAAAAAAATAAAATTAATTATTAAAATAAATAAAAAAAATACCTGGCGACGGACTGCAGTCCGTCGTTAGGTCAACGGTCAACGCACCTAACGACGGACTACAGTCCGTCGCCACTAACGACGGATTAGATTTCCGGCACCGTCAACGGCCACCGGGAGACGCTGACGACGGATTTACAGTCCGTCGTTAGGTAACGACGGACTGTCTTTTCCGTCGTCCGTTGGGCTAACGATGAACGAAATACAGACGGAAAAATTTCGTCGCTAGCCTCTCGGGACGACGGATTTTCTATTCTAAAGACGGATTTTTCCGTCGCCAGAACACCTTTTTTTTGTAGTGTTCTATGTGATATTTATTATATTTGGATGTCTCAATAATAATGAATGGTTTATTTAAAAAAAAAAATATTTTATTCTTGAAAAGTTAATTAATTTTACTAAGTTTACATAAAAAAAAATTATTTTTTTAAATACTTGTACCCAAAATTAACGTGTCATAAATAATGAGACGGTATAAGTATATATATGGGATTCAAGAGAAAAAGTTCAATCTAAACTGTTCATTTTAAATTTCAATCATACGGATATAATGAAGTGTTGAATTGCTAGACTATTATTTATATTAAAAAGTGTGTTGAAGTTGGTGATCTACTATAAAATCATTATTTAAAAATTAAAAGATTATACTTAAAAGGTTTCATTTTGCGTTTAGAGAGTGTTTGACTAAATTTATTTTAAATAACTCATAAGCTATTATAAGAGCTTATAAGAAAATAAGTTGAAGTTGAGCTACTTATTTTTTGGAGAACTTATTTTTACAACTTATAAACTCTCAAAGAGCTTAATCTACCAAACACTTTTAAGGAGCTTATAAGCTCCTAAAAAACTTATAAGTTGTTTTAAGGAGCTTATAAGCTTAGCCAAACAACCCCTTAGTCTATTAAGTTTAGAGAATGTATGCTATTTTTTAGCAACAGTTGTAAACATAAAGATTAAAAATGAACAGAGTAATTAAAGACACGGTGTTTGATTTTCGTGGTTCGGATATAAAGCTCTTACGTCCACAAGTCTCGAGGTTAGTTAATGTTTTTCTACTAGATGGAATGTATATGGTATATGTTATTACAGTAGTCAACCTTTACAAGTGTGTATAAGTTGATATTGGGCCAGGGCTCTGATCGCGTGCCTGTTGAAGAATGAGCCGGCGAATATACTTGCGGGGTTCCTCCTTCACAGTCAAAGCGGAAAAAAAGACTAAGTTTATGCTAGATATATTTTATTTTAATTATACACAAGTGTTAATCTATTTATAAGATTCATTTTAGAAAATAGTTCGTTGTGGGAATCAAGTCATTGAATTTTAAATTTTTTTATGTTGCAGCTTTTGTCCTTGTTTCCATTTTTTCAATGTACAAACTAATCTTCAATGATAGCTCTTCATGTGTCTGACTTTCACATTGAAGTACGACTCATGAATTTTAGTATACATTGATTAACAACATGAGAATCAACTTTTAACACTTCTTCTGATGTTATGACTTGCAATGCAGTTTTGAGTTTTGAGACGAGGATCTAATTTTTAGTGCAACTACAATGTAAAGTTTTTTTAAACTTCATGTTATGATCCTTCAATCTCTAAGTTCTTCAATATTTGAGTACATGTAAATGAATTCTCTATAACACTTGAGTTTGTGTAAAACTATATTGACATGAGGACTTATACCATTTTTAAAGGGAGATTTTAGAATTAGAATCAAAACATGATGGTTTTGATTCGAATTTGAAAATATTTTGAAAGATAGTATAAACCCAGAGCATGATAGTCTAGTTTTAATCTCATTTTACATAATAGTATAAAATATATATTTTTATTTGTTACGTGATCTTGTAATTTATACATACATTGTATATTCTGTTGATTTTTTGTTTCAGATTTCTATCACGGCTGTATATTTGTTCAATCGAAGCTGAATGACAATGTGGCTGAATCTTCTTATAAATAAACGATGTAGTTTTTAGCTTTAACAAAAAAAATATCGTTTTTTTAAACATTTCCTAAAAGCAACGTTAAAGCATGTATCTTTCAATTTAAAATAATAAAAAGTTTTATTTTTAACTGAAAATACAACATTTTGTTTATCACAAGATTTAGCTTCAATTTGGGTAATAGTACACTTATGGAGAAGAAATTTACAAGAATCCAAAAGGTTATATTTGTTGGAAAAATTAAAATACTATGGAGTAAATTAGGAATAATTAAAAAAGTGATTATGTTATGTGTAAATTAAAATGGCCTGAAATAAATCAAAAAGAATTTAAAAATTTATGCATTTTGTAAAAAACTAAAAGATTATGCAATAAACATGAAATTTGGAAAACCTTTGTATATATATGCTTCATTGGTGTGAAAACGAGGGCAACGTTTGGTTTACCATCGGTAGTGTCGAAAAGATAATTGAGACAGGTGTTAATAATGAATGTCAATGTTTATAGTTGTGACACATTTACTATGAAGGTGGCAACGCATTGATGTTATTGTCCTAAATTAAATTGGTGGGATAAGTTGTTTGATAATTAAATATTAATCTCATATATCCCAACCATGGAAAATTCTTTGGATTATTATCCGCTCTTTTCTGCTATTAAATGTACCTAATAGAGATAAACGAGAGTGATAAGTTGCCATATTTAATTCAGCTCACTAGAGGCTTCCTTTGAGATACAATTAACAAAAATAGGTAAAGTGTGCATTGGTCGGTCGGTTCGGTTAAATTTTCATGAAGCGAAAATCGAACTAATTAAAGATGAACATTATTAATTGAACTGACCACTCAGAATTTATTTTTAAAAAAAAAAACACGACCGATCCAAATCAATCGGTTTTGGTCTGATTTGTTTGAACCGAATCATAATTATTTTTATGATTTTGTAAGTTATATATAATTTATAGGATCCATTTTGATAAAAAGAATGTGTATTTTTAATTTTTAAGTTAAATTGAGACATTTCTTTTAGATACAGTAATTAAAAAGTGTAGGTTTAAAGAGTGTATTATTTAAATTTTTGTGTGTGATAAAGTTGTTCTAAAAAGGGAATGATTCATCTTACTTGGAACGACCAAAGAGAAATACGACTTATTTTAGTTTTGATGGAGGGAGTATATAATTATATATATTTTTACCAAAATATACTTATAATTATATAATATTTATATTAATTATATATATTTAATACCTATTTTATTATATGTCGATTGGTTCAGTTATCGATTGGACCAAAAAGCATAAACCGCAAATCGAATCAAAATCTATTGATTCTAAAATTGATAAAAAAAAATACTCAAATAAAATTCAAAATAAACCGATAAAAACTTTCAATTTGATCGATTTTCTTGATTCGATTCAATTTTTGCACACCACTAAAAATAAGCGAACTTAAAATTGGGCTTTCCTATTTTTTGGTATTTGTTGTACTCCTTTTGCCTCATAATCTATATTTTAAATGCCCAATATATTTTTATTACGTGTTTAGACTGCCCATAAAAAATATACTTTTTATGTACACACATAATTGTACAAATACTTAATATTTTAAATATCACATATTATATTCTATTTTTGTGAGAATTATTTTTCACTAAAAATATAGTTTTCAACTTTTTATAAAATTTATGCCGACTCTTTTATAAAAGATTTTTTGTAATCGGATGAAATATTTATTTAAATTTCTATAAGTGTGATAAATAAAATATATGAGTCATTAGAGGAGATGAACTATTATTTAGACCATGGAAATGTGTCTATGCTACCTAGAAAAACAATGATTATCAAGTAAATTTCCCACCAGCTAAGTATTAAATTATGTTTTGGTGAAATTCATGAGTACTACCGTACTAGTATATTTCTAACACAAGAGAGAAGTACTACAGTTAGGGGTGAGCATGGTTCGGTTCGGTTACCGAATTGAAAAAATAATGAAAATTGAAAAAAGGTCGAATCGAAAAATATAAAACCAAAATCGAATCGAAATAACCTTGAACCGAAACCGGAAATATTGAACAAATAATTATTAAAAATATATTTAATAAGTAATATTAATTAAATAATTATTTAATAAGTAATATTTAATATCTATTTATATATTTAATAAGTAATATTAATTAAATAATTATTTAATAAGTAATATTAAATAATATGTTTCGGTTCGGTTTTCAGTTTTTGATTTTTTTGATGTCAAAATCAAAATCGAACTGAAAAACTGAAATTTTATAAAATTAAAACCGAAACCGAACCGAACCAAAAAAAACCGAACTAAATTTATCTGTTCGGCTCGTTTCGATTCGGTTTTTGATTTTTTACCATTTTTTGCTCACCTCTAACTACCGTACTAGTATATTTCTACCACAAGAGAGAAATGTGGATATTTTTAGGATAAATCTATATAGCCACATTGTAGTTATTGATATTTTAATTTAGTTGGATCAAAATTGATTTTTAAAAATCTATTATTTTGTCCCTCTTTGATTTTTTTATTCATGTATTTTACCATTAAAGTCGTAGTATAAAATGAATTTATCATAACATATAAAAATGATCTTTCGTCCGCCGCAAACGTTATTAATACGTTTGTAAATGATGTGACATGACATGTAGATAAAGAAATAAAATTTTAATAAAAAATTAATAATTTTTACCTTTTAATTATAATTTATTGATTAGATTTAAAGTTTAGAGCTGTATTATAACATAATAAAACTAAATATAATCATATTTTATTAACCATCACTTAGAATAATACATTGTGTTTTCATTAGGGTGGCTATTTAGCATAAATTTATCTTTTAAAATGAATGATTAGTTGAATGGCGCGGGAGTGATTTTGAAAAGATGGACCCATTGACATTGACTTTCATAGCCGGATCCTACATGGCAATGACGACTATGAATAGGGATAACAAAATTGATCCACAGACCGTAAGTGGTGTGTGGTGGCCGAAAAAAATATTTGTCCGGATTATTTTTATTTATAAAAACTGAAATTAGAATTTAGTAATTTTAATTATAATTTCTTAACGTCAAATTAATTTTTTTAATGATAATAAAATATTTGTAAAATGAAAACATTCTTAAAAAATGATTCCCCCAATTTAGGAGGTTATAAGCTCATTGAATGTGTTTGACAAATTTATAAGCTCTTTGAAAACTTACAAGTTGTACAAATACGCTCTTGAAGTTTATAAGTTGTTCAAAAAATAAGTAGCTTCACCCCAAGTTATTTCTCAATGAACTTATAAGCCGCAACAAAATTACATAAATAACCATACTATATTTTGTTATTACCAAATTTACTCCACTAAAATCACATATGAAGTGATTAAAATGCCAAAAACTTTATCATCTTACAAGAGCTTATAAGCTAATTTATCCAAACACATTGACAACTTATAAGTATTTAAAGTATGACATATTATAAGCATAAGCTCTTATAACAAGAGTTTATAAGCTCTCTTTTTGAAACAAGTTTAGTCAAACACTCTCTTAATATTTATATCGGAACGCAATGACAAATGAATTGATTTGAGTACCGATTATTTCGACTTTAGATTGCATGCAAAGTATAGATCGAGTGTATAAACCAAAAGGCATGATCTAACTTGACATAATAAATAATCTGGTCACATCATTTTTTACCCATGATCAGCACAGAGAGCAAGTAATATATATATATATATATATTAAATAAAAATGACTCGTTACTAGTAAAAATAAATTTTGACTTTTAGATCATTTAGATGAATGATACATATAAAGAGGTGGTCCATTTCAATGTTTAGATGCAGTTATGTCTCATCTTCAATTCAACTCTTGATTAGTTTATACGTCTCAATCTTAAATTACTGTAATTTATTTTGGTTTGAGGCCATAGCCATAGGTATTAGGGTTTGAATGTAGATGAACATATCTAACTGGAATACGTATATAGTATATAGTAGGGTGGCCAACAATAACTTTGAGAACATGTTAGGTATCTATTTAAACATATATAATCATTTGGTCCCTTTAATTATTTAATGATGTGACTCCAAATCTACGGATCTTAACTACAATAATTTCTCTTAAATTCGGGACCTGAAAGTACGTAGCTAAGTCACGTGATTATAATTAACTGATGATTTTGGAATGCTACCAATTATCACTTGTATCAAAGATTATCTAAAATATATTTCACTAAGATAATATTTTCTTTTGCATTTCATTTCATGAGATTATCCACCAACTTTTGATTTTTTTGGTTGAACTTTTTCACTTTGTCAAATTCTTCTAAAATAAAATGGTACCTTTAATTCTTCCCTTTGAAATTTGTACACAAAACAAAACCCTTCTACTTCTATTTCTCACGTGATACTCCCACCTCCTCCTAAAGTTAGATACACATTATATTAAGTAGTAGTACATTTATTTTTATAAAAGTGTTTGTGATTACTATGCTTTCCCAAATTCCCACGATCTTTCACACAGCAACTTGACATGTTATCATAATAATGTCCATGCATGCTTGCTCTGCCACGTGACAAACATTCCAAAATTAATTTATCATTTCATTGATTTTGTAATTTTTTTTTTACTTCTTCATAAAGTGTAAAATATATATTTTCTTAAAGGATAGATTTAGCATGCTCCAAAAGATAAGTGCTCCTTCTATATTTTTTTAATAAGTTTTTGAAATAAATTTTGTTCCTAAATAAGTGGCTGATTTCAAAATTTCAGATAACATAGTACTCCTTATTGTTATCAATGCAAATCTTTTACCATTGCAAATGCGAATGAACTGATTAGGGATAAATGTTACCCCTTTAATTTTTTATAAATATTAAATTTTGCTTTCTAATATGCGTTTTTTTTATAAAATCTAGACTGACATTATTCTCATTTTACATTTATTCAATACATATTTATAATATAAAAATATATAAAGCGTATAAATATATTTATCAACTGTGAATAAAATAAACCGATGCATAATGAGATTGTATATATATTACTCTCTTCGTTCCTCTTTAGTTGACGCGTTTCATTATTATAATAGACTCAATTGAATATAAAATGTGTCAACTAAAGATGAGCAAAATGAGTAATATATATTGATTATAAAATATTTTATATTGATATTTGTAATTAAATTAAATAAAACACTTAAAAAAGAATGGTGGAAGTATATATTGATTATTGTACATTGGTATGTGTTATTATGGAGTTTGCTGGAACACTTATATTGATATTCGATTAATTTTATTTATAATATAGTTAATTATCATATGCGTACAAACTAATCAACAACTTTTCTAGGATAAATTATTTAATTGAAGTGTGTTTATCTAAAGTTCTCCACTGGCATCGATGTATATTTGTTAATATATGTCCATGACTAATATGTTAGTGGTACATAAGTTCACATAAATATACGAGTTATAATAATATTCATTTTTTTATTATTTTATTAAATAAATATTAACTTACAATATAATTAATGAACCTAATCATGCGATAGTTTTTATGATTATCCTAACAGTTTCAAGTCAAACACAACTAAACCATATCCAATCTTCATCACATCCATTTCACAACTTAATGTTTGAGTAAATTAGTTAACACCACATCTATCATCTATAAATATCAATTTCATATTTGATTCTTTTGATTAATCAAATCCTTTCCTCTAATCATGAACTGGAAATTGTCTCACTCTCCAAGACTTTGGCAAGGATTAGATTCCATCATAGTTTATAAAAATAAATAAAGTTGACTAAACCCATGTAAACCACTAATTTTAAATATTTAATAAGGTGTGATGTGATTACAAGTCGGAATGGACAAAAAAGAGAGTAGTTAAAAACATAAAAGTAATATAAAAATTAAATTAATGTTTTTCTGGGTAAAAGAGTGTAATTAAGTACAAGGCACAAGCAGCCAGCTTTGTTGCATAATCAATTCAGTTAGAAAAATGGGCTTTTGTCGTACTAATTTTTCATGGGAATTTGAGCTAATAACATATTACTATAGTACTACTATGTGTTTTAGGGTTTGGTCCAAACTCCAAATGTAAGAAACTAATATAAACAGCAATACTTGTCCGGTTCTTACATGTCTTCTACTTGTCTAAAGCCATAAATGAACAATACTTTTAAACTGGGCAGTGGTTTTCCTAAATTATTTTGGATTACTGCATGTTAACAATCAATAAGTAATTATCATAAATCGATGTTTTTTCTTCTTCTAGATTTAACATTGCAAGTGTCAAGTCAATGATATTAATTAACAATAGATAGTATATATATTTTTGATCTTTGGTTTCTGTTGTGAATATATATATATATATATATATATAAATTTTTAAATATAATATGTTGGAAATAAGGTCCGATCTTCAGGAGAAGTTACAACTTACAAATACAGCAAAAGATCAATATTGATGTATGACGTGGAAGCCCTTTATATGTGTATATATTGCATTTTTAATATTCTAAGATTAAACTATAATATTTTATAAATTATTCGAGATAGTATGAGGGTGGTTCCTGCAGTAACAACTACTATATCAACATGTCAACTACCAAATTAAATAAGGTGATTAATAAATAATAATTCAACCCAAACTTAAACACTAAAACTGCAGTTCGAGAAGTTAAATCAAATAATGATTATTACTCTCTTAATACCACAAATTATCGAATTTGCTTTATTGAATAAGAGGGTCGTAGATAATTATTACAACCTGATACCACTTTGATGAATAATCATCTCATATCAGGAAAAATAAACACAATCACCAATACAATATTAAATATTTTAACTTGGAAAACTCTAAACTCGAAATAAAATCACAATTACAGGAAAATATTTAATATATAAATTTATACAATCACATAATATTTCTCCCTTTCTCAGACCCCATCCTCCACTCTATTAGCTATCGGTGAATTTGTTATAACCCAACCTCAATTAAAATATTTGTTTCTTTTTTCTTCCTACGCACATATGTTGTGACTTTAGCAAAGTTGAGGGGTGGTGACACTCTCTCAACACTTGAAAGTCATGACTTTCTATTTAATTTTAAATTAGTAAATTTTATTTTATTCTTATGAGTTTTGTACAAAAGTTACCAATGGGAATGGTATCTTTGAAAAACTCACATTTTCTAAACCAAGAATGAAGAATTTTACCTAAAGTGAATCACAAAACTATAGAGTAGTGTTTGGTGCAATTGTATTAAAAATTACCAAACTTTTTAAGTATCACAAACAGATGATAAGGGACAAATCTTTTTTATTTTAACACATGAATATTTCAACACAATTCACGGTTCGCGATCGGAATCGTCGGTTCCGTTTTCGAACTACTGATTCAGTTAAAACCACATTAAAAATGTATTATTTTTATACGAATTTACAAGTTATAAACATAAGAGATAAAATTAAATTAGTGATATAAAAAATATATTAAAAAATTATTGAAGAAACCACGGTTCCAAACATTTTGAATTGGAACAGAACCATTTCTCATGCATTCGGTTATGATTTAGAATCTAACTATCGGGGACAATCACTATTCTCGAAACCATCAGTTACAATTTGATTACGGTCCGGTTCGAAGGGTTACAACACGTTTGAACACCTCTAAACACAATATGTTATTTTGACCGCAAATATATTCGATGTTCAAGCCACCAATTATTTATTATGTTGACAACCACATCATATTTTTCATATGGAAAAATTATTAAGACTTTAACTGAAATATATTAAAAAAATTGATTTAATTTTTCAAAATGTATAAATTAAATTAAAATTGCAAAAATTACATAAATTTTTATTATTCCAATAACAGCATGGGATTCCGATTTAAAAATTTATTTATTAATGTTGACATGTTCTAAAAAACTAAGAAGCGACCTAAAATTTTCCATAATTACTGTAACAAAGCACAGAACGACCAAATCATAACTTTTTTTTAATAAATATGAATATACAAAAATAGTTTCCCATGGATCGGATCGGATCGGATCCGCATGCAATACGAGAAGTCAATATTTATATTTTCTAACTACTCAAAAGTCAAAAGGCAATATTTCTAATTACTCATTCTGCATTATGAGAACATTGAGAAGTGATCACGTGACCATCGAAATTTTAATAAGGTTTTAATAATCGTTTCGTTTAATTACTTATTAGCATAAATAGTACTAGTGTAATCATCATTCGTTAGTTACGCATATTTTATCTGTTTAAATGCGAATTTCGGTGAATGAAAATTAAATGATTAAAGTTGGCTATAAATGCGTTCCACATTAAAAAAGAATAATCATTGATTAATATTTTAACACGTGAAATCTCGATCCCTAATCGAATGGGCCGGCCCACATAGATGAAGGAGTCCACCAGTCTTGTAACTCCTAAAAAATGAATTAAAATGGTGTTACTAACAAGACTTGATCAACCATTCATGGTTAACTTGAATGGCATCAGTTCGTTGCAGCTCTTTTGATTTGCGGTTAAAAAAGCGGCTACCGGAATCGAACCATGACCTCAGCTAAGCACGTCCACATTATAGTATGACATATTGTTGGTTTAGTTATATCATGGAGTTTAATGCTAATTATGTATGGGTTAATAAATAACCCCCTTTTTTAGAGAAAGATAAATAAAAGCTACACCATTTGAATCAAAAAGATAAAATGTAGTTATTTTTATTTATTTTGGACAAAAATATCATTCTTTTGCTAAACACACACGACTCCGCGAAATTGAGCTCGCGGAAGTCGTGTGTTTGTACACAATACAGAACTACACAAATTCCGCGAATTCGAGCTCGCGAGAATCGTGTGTGTTGGGAACGTGTCGAAATACACAACAAAAAATTAGTTCTTTTTGAATCAATAAATGAAATAACCATTATTTCATTTCAACGACACTCACGTTAATAAGATATGAGAGCGAATACAAAAATTTCTTATACCTTTTCGTACTACGATTGTTGTTAGGTTTTGAAGCAATCAGTTGCTCACGAGGCAAGAGATCCACGTGGAGTCTTTCACTAGCAAAACTAAATACTTTTATATCTTCTAAAAATTAGAGAAATCAACTATGAATAATTCTCATAAGGAACTAATTAGTGTCCATAGTTATGCCTTTATAGTAATTTACTACACATAACAATCCTTTAAATCTCTTTCCAAATATATATATCCATATATATACAAAACTCATTTTACTATATTTAAAATCAATCAAATTGATTTTATATCTAATTAAATTAATATAATTAATTTTTATATGGAACTAGACTTCTTAATCGTGATATTTTATAAAAGAAGGTAACATATAATTAATGTTATACTTCTTTTTCATAAAAATAAAAGATTAAAAGATGAAAATGAGGAGAATACAAAATTTAAACTTTTTAAGTTTTTTTAGTTTCTCCCTTTAGAATTATAAAAAGCTCACAACCTCTGCGTAATATAGGAAATGTGTTATTTAGAAATTATATATGCTGCCAAATAAATTTGGCATTATTTTGGGTAATCTTTCTTCATAGTCTCATATGCCACTCTTCAGTAGAATTTGAGCCCTCGAACTTATATACATCGGGTAATAAAAATCATAAAACTAGGAACAAATTATTATACTTCATCAAAACTTCTAGAAATTGAATAAATTGTTGTGAAGTGCGGAATTGATAATTGATTGATAAAACATAAAAACGAAAATCAGCGTAAAGAAAGACTCCCACACTGGACATGTAAAGAGAGGAGTTCAAAGAAATAGTATAAATAGGGGCACAAGCATGTGGATTAATCACGCAGCTGCGCGTTGACTACATAGCGAACTATTCTTTCGCCTTTTACTAAAGAATACCGTGTATTCGGCGCAATTCAAGCAGCATACGCTGATTTTTGAAGGGTATTTTCTTAATTGAAAATCCCACCAATTCTTTAGTTCGAAACATTTTAACCGTTTATCTTTAAATTTGTTGTGTTTATTCAGTTGTAATATGGGTTTAATTTTACCGAACAAATGTTTGTATTTGACAATAATGAGATAAAAATAGTCGAGGAAAAGAGTATTATGTCATACACAAATATATTTATTATTTTTTGCCTCGTTAAAAACTTTCACCAAGAAAACGGAAAAAATTTGATAAGGGAAAAATATCACCTTCAAGGCATAAAGGCATAAAGTAGACATTCAGGTCTAACTTTCAAACTTGTTTTGGAATATTCGCTCCCCTGAAAATAATAATCTTCAAAATATACACTTTTCAATCATAAACATATTCCAGTATAAAAATAGAGTATTAAATTACAATTAATATATACGTATTGCACAAGTCTTCAGGACATAATCTTCGGGATTATCTATATGATATTGATCTTCAAGATTATGTATAAATTATCGTTCCCCATCAATAAAATAATCTAAACATAAGATTTTTAATATTTTCAATATATTTTTAAATATAATTGTGGGGAGAAAATTGAGTAGACACATATGCTGTTGCTCTACTTGAGCTTAATTGTGCAATACATTATATTATTCCTTATAAGAAAATATTGGAGATATGTTTCGTATCGTTATACCATTCCAAGATCAAATTATACGAGGATCAAATAATTAATCATCATCCGAGTAGCACATCAATGTCAATCTCAATCTTTGTGCTAATATAGACACACAACTTGTGTATCTTAAAGATAATCAATGATATGTATAAATATCATTTCAATGTCTCCTTCAAGGAGAAAAATAATATATTTTGCTAGAAAATTAAAATTTCTAGAATCAGACCTTAGTTAGTGCCTAACACTTCAAACAATGAATTTCTGGTCCAATATTATTTGGTTATTTTCTTTTGGTCTAATCAAGATCATTAACTTCAAGTGACGAGATAATCATTTTGGCAAATAGATGTTATTTATCAAAAATATGTTCTCTATAGAACATTTATCAAATAGGTCGACCGGTAAAAACACATTCTTTCATGAATATTCTCGATCTGCAGATCCATATACTAGTTAAACTTACTTATGTATTTCAGTTCAAAACTCCGTCTTTAGGCATGAATTTCACATTCTCAAACATTTTGTGTGCTTCAATAATACAAAACCTCACACAAACAAATTTATTGGTAAACACATAAAGATATACTTTATTATTATTATTATTATTATTATTATTATTATTATTATTATAATAATAATATTCTTCTAGAAGAATTTACATAGTTGAATTTTCAACTATAATAAAATTAGAATAATATTATTTGAAAAAATACATGTTGAGAATTTATTTTTCCTAATTATAAGAACTATCATATCCATCAGGAACTCTTATAAGATATTTTTCTAGTAACTTTTGTAAGGTTATAGTCATAACTTATACTACATAGATATCTATATCCACGGTTACTGCGAGAATTATTTGATAACGTAACATTTTCGATTCAACATGAGAGTATATGTAATTAATTTAGGATTTCTGCTAAAATCCTTGAGTCAACCTCGCTTTATTCATCACCAACTCATTATTACATTTATTATTTTATACAAGCACTCAATTGTGTTCTACATGGATCACATTACTTATTTCTGATTATACAAACATTCACGTGTCCTGCCGGGACCACATTCCATTGTGCATGTACTATAAGCGACTTTCGTCTATTCATCGAGTTAACTCTGCCTCGATTGCTTTTTTCACTTTATTTAGTACTTCTAACACTTATTTATCAAGTTTAGCTTTTGGATCCAAATAATCAATTCGAAAGCAATTCTTGAGACAAAATTTGTTGTCGACAACTATAACATATTTATTATACTCTCTTTATATTGACAATTTTCAAGTCAATATCAATATAAATTTAAACCAGATTTATTTCGTTTCCCATAATATCTGAATCTGGTCGTTCTGTAATCACAGTATTATGATTATTTAGTGCACGTGCAAATGTACTGTGATTCACGTCTTCAAGACGATCATCTTCAGGAGGTTTTTGGAGTGAAGTAATTCGTTAAATTATTATTACGCGAATTATAATCTTTAGCACCAATGCATATCTCACACTTCTATTGTTATGCTTCTAGCATAGAGGGATTGATCTTAGTAGAGATCTCATGCTTCTAGTGTCATGCTTCTAGCATTAGATGAATTGATCTCATTCAGAGATCCCACGATTATAGTGTATGCTTCTAGCATATAGGAATTGATCTCATTCAGAGATATACATATCGATCTCGCACTTCTAGTATTATACTTCTAGCATATAGAAGATGATCGATTCTTAATGGTGCATTTATAATTATCATAAAAGATTTAATCACTCATTTGGGCAGTTAAGAATATATTGAACTTTTGGTTCATATTCATTAGTGTGTGTAGTTTAGTCAACTAAATCCAAAAAAATTTTCACGACATTCTTTTATCACATTATATTCTCCCCCTAATGCCGAAAATATTATTTTAGTTGGATTAGATAATAAACGTACCATTAAAAATTGATCATCAATTATTGACTCTAGATAATTCTTTGACGGAGTATGAATTTATTTTTCTAGAGTCCGTTCGGTACGTTTTGATGATGATAAATAAATAGCAGACGAGAAATGATTTATTTATATCACACACTAATTAATATAAGGGGGTAACCCAATCATTCATGCCTTTATAATGTGAGAATAATTTTGGGTCCTTAAAAATATAGTGTTATTCGCAACATTATATTAGATATCTTTTATAGCTAAATCCGCTAATAAGCTAAGAGCCTCCTCTGATTCTTTTCTAGAAATACTCTATTATCGCGAAAATATTCCTTCATGGCACGCTTAGAATATGAGGTCAAAAATTTCAGAGGAACAGATTTCAAAGCATGGCTGCTACTGGAATTGAATATTCTAAAGCATTGACTTCAAAAATAATTTGAACTAATTGTGTCATAATTGAACGTGTCTGTCCAATCGTTATATAGACACAATACAATGTCTCACTCTCAGAGGTGACCTTTTAGTTCAATTTCTTTTGGTTATGCAAATATTTGGGTAAAGATAATTTTAATAGATTACATTGATGAGCTCTTCAGGAGCCGATAATTTAAATGTGTTCATTGTGATTATAAAAAGGTGGTAATGCTTCTTATTATTTTAAATATCAAGATTAACAAGCATTTAATATAATCTTCGATTATCAAAAATTTAATATATAATATTTTTCAAGAATATTTATTGTGTTACTTTAAGGACAATGAATTTTTTCAGGTGCATGCTTTTTCTAACATGGATATTATGCGCACACACCAATATATTTAACATTATCAAATGATTGTGAATTGTAGAGAAAGTAACACTATATTTGCAATTGAGCTTTTCACTTAATGGTAATTTTTAATCGATTAGATTAATGAGCTCTTCATGAGTGACAATCTAATATAAATAAATCGCAAAGATCTCGCATATCAGAGATTTGTCATGAGAGCAATATCATGTAACGAGGAGGGTATAATATTTCTCAAGTTCCACAATCATCGTTAATAAATTATCTAATTCAATTTCAAATAGGAGAATACTTGATGCGACGACCGAGCAAGGTGGCTAAAAATTCATCACAATTATTCATACCGAACTTAAATTAGAGCATTCTACTAAGATTAGCGCGCATCAGGTTTAGATCATCCGACTTTTAGTTCTCGACTTTGATGGCATGTCTAAAGCTATTTTAAATTACCATCAAATGTTGATCTCATAGATGCTACAAGAAGTATATTCATCTCACATTGGGCACAAGGAAATTACAGACCATGAATAAATTATTGTTTCTAGTACCGTGAGGTCTAAAAAGGTGTTTCCAACACATTTAATAATATAAGGCACAACAAAACTATTATTGTTTAAGGTATGTATTTTATTGAAATCAAAACTTAATATAATATAAGGCATAACAAATTGAACATATAAATAGCCATATAGCAAATCACCGCATAATCAGACATAATCAGATCATGAGACAGTAAATAACGAGCTATAATAGAGAGTTAGAGAAAGATTTAACCAATGTGCAAGACAACAGATTTCAATGGCTCGTATGGCCCTTCAGGTGGCCTCCTTTGAACTTTTTCCCAGAAATAGGAGTTGTGCGTCTCTGAATCAGATTTTTGTAGTCACTGATTTCGCCTTAATCGGAATTTTTTTCAGAGAGATATGGTCGTTTTACCGGGACTGCCGATTCTGAACAAGAACTTTAGTCTTCACATTTTTCGCAATTGCCTTCCTATAGAATGCAGGAGAAGAGCATCCTCCCCAAACACATAATCGATTGAGTTTTCAGTGCCATCTACGCCATCTACGAGATTGCAAATGAAAGCCAAGACATGAACACTGTTGGGCAGAAGCCTCAGGGTCACTAATGAGGCTTGTTAGTGGATGTTGATAGTTCCAGTAAAATCTCTTCTTTACATCTCCACATTGCATGAACACTGATTTATTTGCCATGAAATCAACTACAATATTTCTTACAGCTCCAGGGAAGCAACCTGCTCAAAAGTAGAGGGGCTACCCATAAGCTGAACTAAGGAAACCACAATCTCTTCTTTTTCAGATATCAAATTTGGTATCACAAAGGGAGCTTCATCACCAACTTGACCAGGATCATCAAGTAATATAAGAACCAATTTATTCTTAATTCCTGGGTCTTGAAGACTAGACAATGAAGCATTCCTTATATTAATCAGGCACATACAGGCTAATAACCTCGTCCGATGGGATTCATCATTCATCAGCTCAATTGAAAATGGGGACAGTAAAAGAGATTTGACCAGAATTAATGGCGCATCTATTTTTTAGCTCAATTAAAACCAATCCTTAATTCCTTGATAGGATGAATGTAGGTTTTTTAATTGATTTTATTTTTAAATTTAGACTGGACCATTCTTTACTGTATGGGATATAACCGCGTGGCTAATTGAAAAATAATGGTGTTTAAATTTTAGTATTAGAGGATTTTGAAAAAAATTAAAAGATATCCCGGTGTGGTTGAACGGTGTCGTTAGCCATTAATTCTTGTTATTGCGAAAGCTCTAATCAACTATAATGCTTGTCCAACTACTAAAAAAAGTATAACGAAGCAATGTTTCTGAACTTGTTCTTTTCTTTTTCTGTAGGGTGTCTTGGACCTCTATTAAGTCCAAATTTAGGATTTCAGAGATATATAAAGACTATTTTGATACATGAAATTTAAATACATAAACCAAAATATAGGAAGGTAAGGGGCAACCACTCGTCCATGTAAAATTGTGGTTAGCCCATGGCATATTTTTGAGTTCAGCTCCTTGCAGTGTTCTCATACTTGGTCCTGTCAGTTTTGTACATATGGGCAATCTCGGGCACCAAAGGATCATCGGGTTCGGGTTTGTCAACAAAGAGCATATGGAAAGCAACATCTGAAACAAAAAACAAACTATTTCAACTGTTGGAACCGATGAAAATATTATTTAGTAGGATAGATATGATTGCTAGGTGGTATGAATAGAGAGATTGGATGTATTAGAGAAAAAACAAGCCAACCTTAGAAATAGTAAGAGCTGGGCTCCACTGCTCCTTCAATATGTCTGGACATATGCTTCCTTGCTGTTTATATTTAGGAGAAAATACTTTTGTGCCGAAAGCAACAACATAATGCTAATAAAGATGGAAGTCGGAAAGAGTGCCCAAGAAGATGGTTCAGTGGTTGAGGAACAAAAGGGCATTCACCAAATTACGTGACAAGAAATTCATTATTTGCATGAATATGGATAACATTTGAGAAGAATAAGTGTGCTAACTGCTAAGTACTAAGGCAACGCTATCTGTATATACAAAAAACATATTTTGCAAAAAAATCCATCCGTCCCAACTCCTGTAGATTTTAGCCATGTTTTAAGCGGTGTTTGACTGAGCTTACATGCTTCTTAAAACAATTAGTGTTCGAAAAATTAATGCATAAATAAATAGAGACCCTTTGGTCCATCCGTACTATAGTAGTATGGTTTACAGTTAATATAGTTGGAATAATTAATAGGATGCAATTTAAAGTACATTTGTCTTTCTGATGTTTTTATTCTCTCTCTCTCTCAAAATCTTTCTATTTCTCATCTCAATATATAAAAGCATGAAAAAATCGAATATGGAAAACCTCAAATTTAGGCACTCCTTGCGCCCTCAATCTCTCTCTAATCCTCTGTTTCTTCTCGTTCCTCCTTTCCACTTTTAGCTCTCTCTGTTCGTTTCATGTAGATATATCATCGTTGATCAGAAATTTCTTCATTGATACCACCTTTTGGACTTCTGTACCAGGTAACTCCCATTGCTTGCCTCTTCAATTCTTGTATTTAATTATGCACCTTTTCTTCTCCGAATTGGATTTTTGGGTTTCTTCAGATGTTAATTTCCTTATTTTTATTTAGATTCAATAAATTCGTTTTTTCTTTAATTTTTAGATGTCTTTTTTTTTTTTTTATCTTTCGAACCTTGGAGGTTTTGAGCAACTGTTTTTACCTTTGAGATTCTATGTTGGGGTGTTCAGAAAAGAAAATCCCCTTAAGATCTCCTTTCTTTTAAGACTTTTAATCCATATTTTAATCAATGGTGAAATATTAATATGCTTTATGATGTTTCTTTCAGAGGAGAGAATTGGTGCCTTTTTGTTGATGATGAAAGAATTTTCTTTTTGAAAGAAATTAGGTTTATCTGGTTTAAAATCCACAAACTTTAGCCCAATTTTGGTTTTGCTTTTGCACACAACCTTCAATATTGTTTTATCAATATACGAATTTGACTTTCTTTTAAACTTTCATATAATTTCGTATCTTTGTAGAATCTAAACTCACTTGACAACATGTATAGGCTTATAGCCAAGTAGACCAGTGAATCATCTGGTGCATCGATTTCGATTTTTTAGTAGTTTATAGTTAAACCAATCGACCCAAAGAATTAGCCTACCTCCTTATAAGTAGGGTGATTCTTTTGATATTTGATTCTATTGATTCAACAAAAATATGATGATCAATATTGTTTTTATTGGCAGAAGAAATTTTCCAGTCTAGATAAAAATATGGACACCAACAATAGTGAAGAGGGCGGAGAGGTGCCCAAAACCGAAAAATCAGGCAATAGTAATAATAATAATAGCAGTGAGGCTTCCAAATTGAGTTACACCCAAGAATCCATTAGCAACAAGAACATGATTTTTCGGGCTGATAAAATCGACCTCAAGAGCTTAGACGTGCAGCTCGAGAAGCATCTAACCAGAGTTTTCTCAAGTGTTGGGAGCCAAAGCAATAACACGACCACACCTAAAGAGCTGTGGGAGATCGATCCATCGAAGCTCGACATTCGTTATCTCGTGGCTCAGGGAACGTATGGGACAGTCTATCGCGGAACTTACAAGTCTCAGGATGTAGCCGGTACTACTTGCTTAGCTCCTTACGTTACTTGTTTAATGTTTCAACTATTTGTCTGCACTTACGTTATTTATGTTTCTCAAATTGGTTATGATTTCATCTCTACAAACTTACATGTTACATGACTTATGTTTCTCCGTCGATCATATATATGTATGATTATATATATATATATATATATTGACATTTGTAGCTTTTGTATATTAAAGTGATGGTAGAAAAGCATGATTGTAAGAAACATCATTATATATTAATGTTAAGTACTATAAAATGTTATAAGGAAACTTTGTAATATTAATGTTGGATGATCCAAAATACATGATGACATTTTGTTTCATACGACTCTCTTACTCTTGGTTTGATTTTATGGTCTTACGAGCATGCTAGAGGTAGGGGTGAACAACGGTTCGGTCCGGTTAAAAACCAAATCAAAACTCTAAAACTAAATCAACCAAATTGTTTAGAAACTAAAACCGATCCGACCAAATTATTTAAAAAACCAAACCGATCCAAACCGAAATTTAAAATTCGGTTTTGGTTATCCAAAAATTCTAATTATATATTTTTTTTCAATGATAAATTTATTATAATTTGCACTCGAAAATTAATGTTCAAATTATTTCAATTTTTTTTTCAATCTTGTATATAATAAACATTGAAAAAATTAATTTATTTAAACACATACTTTCAATTTTTAAGTATACTCATTCATATTTTATGTTATTTGCTTACTTTTCTTTTGATGATATGTTTTAGTTTTATGCTAATTCTTTAGAATTTGGAATTTGAGATTATTTTATAAATGAAATTTTGTAACAAATACTATTTAAGTTTAAATAATTTATTTATTAATTATAGTTTATAATATAATTAATATAAAATTCGTTTGATAACCAAATCGTTTTACTAAACCGATTTATAATATAATTAATATATGTATAGTGAGAACTCATCTGCTCACTGTGTGGTTTAAAATTTAACCTTTCACGTTTTAATTTATACTTGAGTATCAAAAAGGAAGGGGCTGTGATTTTAGAACGTGGCAGTCATATGTTATGAGGAACCTAAGTATCACATGTCACTATAAAATGTCGTAGCTCATACTTCACATGCATGATATGATGTAATATTATTAGGATGAAAAGTTCATTAATATTTTTTTTAATTTAACAGTGAAACTGTTGGATTGGGGAGAAGACGGCATGGCCACAGCTGCAGAAACAGCAGCACTTAGGGCCTCGTTTAAGCAAGAAGTTTCTGTCTGGCACAAGCTCGACCATCCAAATGTTACTAGAGTAGGTTCTGATAATGATCATCAATGTTTATGTTCCGATTTCTTGCACAATCTCTTGTTATTCATTTATTTAAGTATCTATCTATCTATCTATCTATCGAGTGTTCGATCTTGTGGACAGTTTGTTGGCGCTTCGATGGGCACTTCACAGCTCAAGATTCCTTCAAAAAATCCATCCGAAGGCTATAGCACCCTCCCATCTAGGGCATGTTGTGTGCTCGTGGAATTTGTATCTGGAGGTAATTTGAAAAGCTACCTGTACAAGAATCGGAAAAAGAAGCTCGCATATAAAGTTGTGGTCCAACTTGCCTTGGATCTAGCTCGAGGGTAAATCAATATTCTCTGTTTGTATGCTGTTAAATTAGAGATTGTTGTAATAAAAACGTACGTTAACATTGTGGCATGCAATTTGCAGACTGAGCTATCTCCATTCGAAGAAGATCGTGCATCGTGATGTGAAAGCTGAAAACATGTTGTTGGACAGTCAACGAACGTTGAAAATTGCGGACTTTGGTGTTGCTCGTGTGGAAGCTCAGAACCCAAAGGATATGACCGGTGAAACAGGAACTCTTAACTATATGGCACCAGAGGTACCTATTTCTCTCAGACATACTTTATTGGATCGAACAACTTTCAGCATTTATGATGGTGTAAGACAGTGCTATGCATTGATTATGTCAGGTTTTGGATGGAAAACCGTATAACAGAAAATGCGATGTGTACAGCTTTGGCATATGCTTATGGGAAACATATTGTTGTGATCTTCCTTACATAGACCTTAGCTTTGCTGATGTTTCCCACGCTGTGGTTCGACAAGTAAGCAAGTGCTCCGACCCCTCTTATTGTTCTCCCTATCTAGATATATTTTGTCATCGTTTCTCTACGTTTTCGCTAACAGAATCTGAGGCCTGAGATCCCTCGATGTTGTCCGAGCTCGCTAGCAAACATCATGAAGAAGTGCTGGGATGCAAACCCCGAGAAAAGGCCCGAGATGGATGAGGTGGTGAGGCTGTTGGAAGCAATCGACACCAGCAAAGGAGGTGGGATGATACCCGAGGACCAGGCCGCAGGGTGCTTCTGCTTCGCGCCCATGCGGGGCCCCTGAGCTCCCAATAGGACCACACACTTATATACTCCTTCCGTCCTGCTAAAAGTGGTCACGTTTTTCATATTGGGCCGTCTCATTCAAAATGGCTACTTTCCCGAAAAGGGAAAAATTTTACCTTTAAAATATATCACTCCTTATTTTTTAAAATACAATACTTTACTTTTTTAATTTCGTGTCGGATCCTTTGTGATCACATTTAGCGGGAGGGAGGTAGTACAATCAAACACCTTATTCTTAGTTTTACTTAACACGCCCTTGTGAGAATTTATGCACTTCTTCATCAACCGCCTTTCTTATTTTTTTTTGGAGGAAAATAATTGCAATTAACTGTTGCAATTTCCTTCACTATTCTTAGCTAACAGATTTTGGACATATTCGTCCATTTATACAAAGGAGGATATTTTTTGGGGTATTTGTTCTTGACCACTTACTTTATTTTTCTCTTCTTTTTTTTAGGATGTAAATTAAATTCATGAAAAAGTGATGGGACTAGAATCTATTAATATTCTAATTTTTGTAATGCCATATTTTATTAAAATAGACCCTTTTACTTTAAAAATCATTAAGAGCATATATGATTTTAACCAACCTTGATTTGGGCTTATTGTCGAATATCTCATAACCATTGTCTAATTGAATTTGATCATATGTAACGTTGGAATGCATCCCAGTATGCAACCGAATTTGAACCTTGTTAATGTGGTTTAAGATTAACAATTTTTAATCGAACTATGATTGGATTCAAATGGCCCAAGATTCCTACTTATGTACATCCCCACGTCCACTATTTATATATTGTACGGTGGTTTAGTGGTTGTGATTGAATTAGTTTGATACAAATGATGATATTATTTACATTATATAATTATGTTTGGTTTGATTGATTATAATGTTTGATAAATTATGTGATTAATAATTGTTGGTTCCAAAATAAGTAAATAAAAATTTTGAAGTACGAAATTTGGTGGTAAACTCGTTTTTATAAAAAATCAATCAAAACCAAACTTTCAGTTTGAGAGCTAAGTGTTCTTCCTATCGAACAAATTTTTACAATGAGTATGAAATCTATGATAACTTGCTCGATTTCTAAGCTCTAGATATGAAAATAATTTGGCTAGAATACACGGAGAAAATATAACAACTCTAACTTAGAAATGAGTGTCTCAGTGAATAAGGCTTTTAACCTTGAGTTGAGTTGAATTCTTATAGTTCTTGAATCTTCCCGTAAGTTCTTCAAGTGAATGACGCTCTCTATTTATAGTTGATGTAGATCTAAACTAGCCGTTGAATTTTGAATCTTATCCAACCGTTGAATTCTTCCCGTTGAAGTCGTCGTTCTTTTTTTCTATTTTTGGTATCTGTCCTTTTAGACAAATTATGCAATCTGCAGCTTTCCATAACTTAAGTTCTGACCTTCAGGGTAGACCTTCAGGCTGGCATCTTCAGGTTTGACTTTAGGACAGAAGCTTCAGGCTGGACCTTCAAACTGGACTTGAGGACATAAGCTTCAGGCTGGGACTTTCAGACTGGACTTCAGGACAGAACCTTCAGACTATACTTTAGAACAAAGTTTTCAGGTTCGACTTTCAGGGCTGGCCTTCAGGACAGACTTCAGACTTGATTTTTCAGGCTTGGTCCTTCAGACTTGCCTACACAAAAATCAAGTTTTGGAACCAAATGAAAACATTATAAATATCCCAACAATAATCAATAAATTGTTTGATTACATGGAGGCCAAATGATCTATCTTGGGTCCAATCAATCAAACCAAACGCTTAATTGTACTTGATTATTTTATCAATCAAGTCTAATTAATACTAATTAAGCAAACCAAACACTCTCTATAAGATATAAAATTGAATATTTTAAGGATAAAATTGTTAAATTAGTTCAAAATTGAGCAATTAATCATTTATCCATCAAGTAAATACTATAATAACTTGTACTCCCTCCGTCCCGCTAAACATGTCTTGTTTCTATTTTGCACGTAAATTAAGACCATGTGGTAGGTAGTGTATTGAGCTTTAGGTTAGAGAAATAAATGAGTTTATCTTAGAGATTTAAGTGTTTTAATTAGTACTGAAATGAGTTTATCTTAGAGATTTAAGTGTTTTAATTAGTACTACTAATCATACTTAAAAATCCCTTAGTATTTCTCAAAATGGAAACAATACATAAATAATGGGACGTTCCAAAATAGAATACACGACATGTTTATTGGGATGGAGTTAGTATTATTTATATCGACATATCATATCATATAAAGTAAACACTTCCTAAATGTATTAAAGATAGTATTATTTAAAACATCGACAATAATTAAACTCACGGTATTTCAATCACGTAAATACCTACAAGTTAGTAAGCTTCTTGTATGTAAAGCTAATGGTTTTTCCCCTCTAAATATATCAACTTGTAATATATATATATATATATTAACATGAGTTTAAGAAAGTGTTTACAAAGGTGAAACTCCATGTTTTTCTGCCCCAATTTAGAAATACTCGATATAGTTTTGACATGGAATCAGAATTATACGTTGATAAATTTCCATCTTAAAAGGCAAATATATAACATCGCTTCTGATTCTACATAAACGGTATCATTGCTACATGTTTGAAAAAAAGGATTAATATACTAAAATAGTCATTTTTCACAAAACAAAGTAATTTCTTTGTTTCGCTAAATGCGGCCACAAGGGAAATCAACACGAAGTTTAAGAAAGAAAAATGTTGTTTTGAAAAAGTAGAAGTGGTATTTTAAAAGTATTTTTTTTCCGTTTTAGAAAATTAACCAATTTTAATGGGACGACCAAATAAGAAAATGTGACCACATTTAGCGGGACGGTGGAAGTAAATTTTAGCCCTTATAAAAAAAATAGTAAAATACAGCTAATTTTTAAAAAACACTTTAATATCCTTATTTTTAATTAAGTTTGAAAAATTAGGAAATTTTCTCCACCATAATCTATCACCGTTGTCGTTGCCGCCGTCACCACTGTTGTCGTTGTTGTTCGTAATTGCACGAATTACACGAGCACGATGAGTTTTGGTTATATTTGTTTAATAACACGACCAAGATGATAGCATACTAAAAAAATTAAACGAGCACAATGAGTTTTGGTTGTGTTCATGTAATCACACAACCAAGATGATTAGGGTTTAAGTTTTAGGATATAGTTTAGAGTTTAAATAATAAAGTTTTTATTGTGTTTTAGTTTAGGGTTTATGATTTAATTTAGGATTTAGGGTTTAGTTTATCACGTCAAGTTTTTGTTGTGTTCGTATAATTACACAATTAAAATTCTAGCGTAATAAGGTAATTACACGAGCACGACGAGTTTATGTTATTTCTGTGTATCACACAACCAAAATTCTAGATAATAAGATAATTACACGATCACGACGGGTCTTTATTATGTTCGTGTAATCACACGACGAAGATGATTATATTAAAGAAATTACACGAGCACGACAGGTTTTAATTATTTTCGTGTGATCACAAGATTAAGTTTAAATAAATAAAAGATAATTTATAAGTGTGATTAATTTTTATAACCACTATTTACTTCTTTTTTCTTTCAAAAAGAATAACTATATATGAATTAAAAAAATATAATGATCACTAAATGAGAAAAGAAAGAAGAAAAGGCATGGTAGATAATCTAATTTTGAGGAGGAGAGACAGCCCAACATAGAGTAGTGGATTTTGAAGGTGGCCCAATATTTTTGATTGATTAATGCTGACTATTATTCCATTTACTTTGGCATATCTCCAAGTCCACGATTCTTTTGCTTCAGAAATAGCGACGTGTACGTAAGGCATTATCCATTAAGATATGTCCTTTTACTTTATATAAATAATTATTCTGTTAAAAAGAATCAAAAGTAGACATATCTTATGATATTGGTTACAACTTACAATTAACCACACGTAATATCCAACCTCTGACTGCGAATGAAAGAAACGGCGTTAAAGATCGGTCTGTTTTTTTATTTTTCATATTTTCATTTTGTATTCATATACTATAATGAATATATTTAATGGTGATATAAAAGGTAAACAACTAAAATAAACATATATTCTCATGCAGCGGTGGATTCTGAAAAAATTATTAGAAGAGATTGAATATAAATATATCAAATTAAAAATAAATTTTGTTTAATTTCATATTAATAAGAGGGATTTTTACATAATTATTTGTTAAAATATGCTTAATTTTATAATTTTATAAGAATAAAAAAAATAAAAATTGGAGGAGCTAAAGCCTCTCCCACCTTACACACGTAGACTCACCACTGTCCACATGATAATATTTATGTCATTTACCTATGTTGGATTGTGAACCAATCCATAACAAATAAATAGAAAAAAAGTATGAAGGATTCAAGACATTTTGAGTTTATACTTTGAATTTAATAGTTTAAGGTTGTCGTGTGAGTAGCTTGGTCCTAACTTCGCTGGCAGAGCTTGCAAAATAAGACCGGAGAATGGTTGGAGTTCTCCGGGAAAAGTCTCCGACACTCAAGTCAGCTCGTAATAAACTTGAGAGAGTTTTTATGCAATAAATGCGTGTGAAATATATGAGTGAGTCTTAAGTGTAGTTAACTTTAGCAATGAAAATAGGTGGAATATATATAACACTCCCTCCGTCCCAACTAAGTTGGGGCGTATACCATTTTAGGTCGTCCCAACTAAGTTGGAGCGTTTTTTTTATAGATATTATCACACACAAAAGTTTAAACATATATATTTCTATCATCACTTTATACACTTTTCAACTCTAAACATATACTCCTTAATTAGAAATGCCCAAAAGAAATGCCTCAACTTAGTGGGACGGAGGGAGTATAAGAAATAGAGGGTAAAATAGTCATATCACTTAGATAACAACCTTTGATACCATTGTACAACTCGTTAAATCCTCTCCAATAGAGCATAGTCACGTCAGCATTGGTCCTGCTTGGTTGTTAGAGCTTCTCCACATGGCTAGCGGTTACTCTGTATCAAGTCAGAAGAGCTCTGACATGTGTCAGTGTCTCAGTCACATAATGCGCATTGTTGCGGACCCTGGATAAGACAAAGAACGTCATTGTGTTGGAAAGTCCACACGAGACTAATTAAGCTCTGCAGTGCAGAGCGTGTCAAGTCTGCTAGCAAAACCTCTCGCCCTTAAAAGAGCCTTGCCAGAGCAAACCTCATAAAAGCTTAATAAACCTTCTCGTATGGTTAGCAGAATTCTTAGAGATCAATTGTTCATTGATCATATTATGAAATAACTTATAATATATGCTATGTTGATATTTATCCGTACAACTAAGTCATGAATGATGAATCGTACAAGCGAACACAATAATATGGGGTTATGATATTTAAATGTATATATAAATACAAATTTGGATTAACAGTAAATGGAGTAGGGATAGTAGATAGAGATGGGAGTGTTATCTAACACTATGTGATAAGATTGGAACCTAATGTTGGAGCTTTGCCCATTTCATATATCTATGATGGGGCATTGAAGATAAAGCAAATTGCTTATTGAGACTATCATTTTTGTAAACACTAAATTAAATATAATATCGTAAAGTAATGCACGATCAGTTGTCTTAAAATCATAAAACAGCTTGTGTTTGCTTCCAAGTTTGGTCGATCGCTTACGTGGATTTAAAATTATTTAGGAGCATGGGTTTATCTAACTTTCTTATATATTACTCTTGTTCTTGGAGAAAATATTAAAATATATTTTTACAAAAATTTTCTGTATATGTGCTGATTAAAGTACTTGAATAATAATATGAAAATATTGCAGGCGGATTAAGTATATGAAAATAGAATATGGAAAACTATTTGTGTACTTAATATTTAACTAACCCCATATATAGTTACATTCATTGTTATATGGCTACTTTTTTCCAGGAAGAGGGGCAAAATGAATCTAGACACAATTATTCGACAGATGAATAATGAAAGGCATGTATGTACTTTTCTTCCCCAACTTATTCATATTTATAAGAAGAATACTTAATTGGTTTTATTTTGTATTATTCGCTTGGATCTGTCCATATTGGTGAAGGCAATAGACGTTAATTATCAATTTAATTTGAGCAAAAAAAAAAGTTTCATTTATTACGTAACCTCAGGATATATCAATATATAGGAAATTGATCAAATGAAATCACTTTTATACGTGCTAACTAAAATTAATAGCGAAATTTAGATTATATAATCAAAAATTAATAGCGAAATTTAGATTATATAATTTAATACTTTTTAATTTTATAATTACTCGTATGATTAGAAAAAATTTGTATAATTAAATTAAGATTTAGATAAACTGATACACGTATGAGAAATACAAAAAAAATCAAACTTAACCACCTCAATAATTTTAGTGTAATCATCACCATACCAAATTTCAAAATCAATAGCTTATACTTAATTTTAGTTAACACGTAGAAAATTGATTCTAGTATAACCTTCCCTCAATACATATATAGAGAGAGGAGTGTTTAAATGTTAACTTGTCCATACATATTAACTATAATCCAATTTTTATCATTCATTTATTTTGATATACAATTACAATTTATTTAATTATTATATATATATATTTATTATTTTATATTTAGAGACTATCCTATGTAATATCTTTACAGCGTCATTATGCCATACTTAATATTTTTTAGCGTGATTATCTTCAAATTTATTATTAGTTTACACTTTTCGATTGTAGTTAATAATTAATTAATTATAGTATGGTTTAATATTTATTTAATATAAAATATTAAAAATAAAATAAAATAATGTGATATTAACACATCGGCCACAAACATTATCTGTATGATTTAAAATATATATATATATATAATGATTTAAATTTATTACGTTATCCTTTGCATTTTATCCAAAAACATTTACACATAATTTAAAATTATTCAAACCATCCATATATATAAATCAACATATTATAATGAATATTAGTTAACATCTAAGAGTTGGTTTCTATTTGATCCAACCCATGTATTAATTAACTTTTATATTAGTTGAATATATATTAATTACTAAATCAATAAAAGAAATGTGGCGAGGAGCATGCTCCAGCTCCAGCTACAAGCATCAACGAGTTCACAATACAGAACTTAATTATTTATTGTTTTGTTTTTAGGTGACGAGGGAATCTGGAATTAATTACATTGCATAAATTATAAACATAAAATTTTATATAAATTTGAACATTCTTTTAATGTATTAGTTTGATTGAATAATAACTGAAAACATCAGAAAGTTTAAAAGATGTACGCGCAAGGATATATATTATAGTAATTAAGCCTACAAAATAGCTATATAATCATACCTGAAGGTTGTGTTTGGTAATAAGATGAAATGTCACTACAAAAAAACATCAAACTAGCGACGGATTCATATTCCGTCGTCAATTGGCGACGGACTGGCGACGGATCTCCACAAAATGTCTAACGATGGATTGACGACGGATTTTTTGGCGCGCAAGTTGGCGCTAAAGTTAACGACGGACCTAACGACGGAATATTCTGTCGTTAACTTTATTTTTTTATTTTTTTAATTAATGGACGACGGACTTTTCCGTCGTTCAGGTTAACGACGAAACTAACGACATAATATTTCCGTCGTTAAATTTAATTTTTAATTTTTTAATTTTTTTATTAATGGACGATGGAATATTCCGTCGTTAAGTCCGTCGTCCAGCCCTTTAAATCGGGTTTCATCCCCATTTCGCGAAAACAGAATTTCAGAAGGCAAAACACCCACTTCTCCGGCGAAATTTTCCCCCCACCGGCGATTGGAAGTTCCCACCGGCCAAATACGTTAAGGTATACCGATTTCTCCCATTTTACTTCCCCTCTATCTCTATCTCTCTCTATTTCTAATTTTCGTCCATTTTTTCGCCGGAAACAAAGCTGCCGCCGCCCCTCCGCCTACCGCCGTCCACCTGCTCCGCCCTCCACCTGCCGCCGTGCGCCGCCGCCCCTCCGCCTGCTCCGGCAGGTATGAATTTTTTTTTTATTTTTGTTAAATTTGTTGTTAATTATAATTTAATTGTTAGATTTTGTAATTAATTTTTTAAATTTATTGTTAATTATAGTTTAATTGTTAGATTATGTAATTTAATTAGCTTAGATTATTTAATTAGTTTAATTATTTAATTAGTTTAAATTGTTAATTAATACTATATGTTTAATTAGGTTAATTAGTTGAATTAGTGTTGTACCATGGAATGATTTATTGATTAATGGATTTTAATTCCCTTAGAACCTGCTTATCACTTCCATTGAGCCCTTGGTTGCATCTTTGTTGTGCTTATGAATTTTTTGTTGTGTAATAATTTTTCATTTGATACATTTATATTTCAATATTACTATTTTGTCTTGCTATCATTTCTTTTAAGGTTGAATTACATTCCCTGAAGCTTTGTTTCATTATGAATGAATTGATGCTGAAGAACGTATTTGTAGCACGGATTCTATGAGCACCTGAATTTCTGGTCCAAATTGGTGAATGAAAAGATGTAAGTAAATATATTTAAGGTGAATAGATTATCAATTAGGCTTTATGACAATTTTAGATTTGAAATTATAAAATCATGTTTTGCCCTATAGTTGATATATTTTACTATTCTAATTATCTTTATATGTTTACAAGCGACATTACAGAATTTAAGTTCTTTTTCTTTCATCTTGCAGGTTAAGGATGATAATTACTCGAGGTTTGTTCGTATCTTGACACCATATATGTGTGAAGTGAAGTTAGTTGCACATTATCGTTTGTAAATAAACATCCTTGTATTAGATAAAATCTGATGAGTTTGAAAAATATATTGTAGGAATTATTAACTTAAGTACGAAATTTTAAATAAATTTAATTACTTATTTTATTAGCCCAAGTTATTATTTTACTTGTATATTTGTTTTCATTATTAATCATAAAAAAACAAAAAAAAAATAATAAAATAAAAAAAAATTAAATTAAAAAAAAAAAAATTAAACTAACGACGGAAAAATCCGTCGCTAAATCCGTCGCTAAGTCAGTCGTTAGATCTCCGGCGCCGTCGACGACCACCGGAGATAATCTAACGACGGAATCCAATCTGTCGTTAGTAACGACGGACAAATTTCATCGTTAGTCCGTCGTTAGCTAACGACGGACTTTAATTTCCGTCGTTAGTGGTGCTAACGACGAAGGAAATACAGACGAAAAATTCCGTCGTTAGGTCCGTCGTTAGCCCTTTGAGACGACGGAATTCTCGGGCTAACGACGGAAAAATCCGTCGCCAAAAACCTTTTTTTTTTGTTGTGTGTGCAAAGAAAATTTTATTTTGGAAATTAATATATATGTATAGTGTAAACAATTTTAATTCTAATCTCTTAGCTCGTTGATGATAGATATCGAACATGTATAAATTGCTCTCAACTACCTACAATTTTACATCATTTTACGTTGCAAAAATATATAAACTAAGGAATATTTAACTTTTGAGACAAAAAATAATTTGGACAGTTGTCATAACTTGCACCGGCGCGACACCAATTGTGTCAAAAGTACTCGTATTAGAAAAGAAAAAAAAAATGTGTCACAACTCACATAGATACCTCCACTTATTTTATCAATAAAAAGTAAATTACAGAACAAAATATTACAAACTTCCACTTATAAATATATACCATATGCAATTTCCTTCCACACACTCCTCTCTACCAACTTTCTCCTTCAGTCCCTACCCAAAATAATCCGACCACCGTCGCCGTCTCCGCCGCCATCGTAAGAGCTAAAAACAGAATAATTATAAACTGTTGACATTAGTTCTTCACTCCATAATTAGTTCAACTATATACATACTCTCTTAAAAGATGGTTCTAGAAACAGCCAATGATCATCAGCACCCTTCCTCTTTCATGGCAAACTTCCTCCGCCGCTGCGGTGGCGCCGCCGTAATCGACGGCGGTCTTGCGACGGAGCTGGAGCGCCACGGCGCTGACCTCAACGATCCTCTTTGGAGTGCTAAGTGCCTCTTAAGCTCACCTCATCTCATTCGAAGGGTACCGTTTTTCTTTACATTAATTTCATTATTTATATATTATAAGAATTGTTTCTTGTAGGATTATTCGTCCATTTTTTGAATAGGTTTGTGTTATTTAATTTAATCCATGTTTGTTATGAGTACGAGGTTATTGTTCGATCTGATATGGGAAAGAAATACTTTATATATGTTGTTTTTTTTAATACCGATCGCCGATCAGAGTATATATATGGAATTTAAAAGGAAATGGATAAATTGAAGTTAGGCGGCCACCTCACTGATGTTTTGGAGTGTAATTCATGCTGTTCGCCACGTGTTATTCTCCAGCAATAAATAACGTTATCAACATTAGTGGCAATCTTATAATATTTACTTAATTTAATTCCAAAATCATAATTATAATTTCTCTTGATTTTTCTTTTAACCGTGACAATTGCTTACTAATTATTACTTAGTTCTGTTAATATTTAGTTGTTTTAAAATTCAATTGTAATTTTATACTCCGTCCATCTAATATTAAAAAGTTTTGAAGAATTTTTTTTTATAAAATGTACTTTTAGTAGGTATCTAAGTGTCGCGAAATAAAATATATGTCAGCTTTAAAATATTTATTAAATGTTTTGTGAGATAATGAATAACATATATGTCAAATTTAAAATATTAAGTTCATGTCTTGATATTTTCTTGTTCTAAATTGTTTTGTGACATGATGTATAAAGGAAATACTACATTATTAGTGGACGATCCAAACAAAATAAGAGTACAATTTCATAACTGATAATAGAAATACACTTTTTACGAGGGAAAATTTAATTTTGTGTCTATTACTCAATAAGGTATATAATTATCTTTCCATATTTATTTTTTAGGATTGATAATAAATTTATAAATTTAATAATAAATTTAATTATGTGACATCTTGAAGAGTTGGGAGAAACAAAAAGCCCTAGAATTAGATGGGTGTGTTAGTGTATTAGGCCAATGAAATGAATATTTTGAAATCTTCAACTTCAAAATTAGAATATACAACTCCATTTAACAAGTCAAGTAGATTTTCAACGTCATCTCATCTCTGTTTGAAATAGTGATAGGATGGTAATTTCGATGCTTGTAAAATTAATGTTATATCCGATCCTCCTCAGGTTCACTTGGATTACCTTGAAGCAGGCGCAAATATAATTATATCTTCATCTTATCAGGTATATATAATTATAGCTATATACTGTATTAAATTTAAATTTCAAGAGCCTATATATGATCCTGTGAATATATAAGAGATTATCCGAGTTTTGTTTGTGAATGAATGCAGGCTACTCTTCAAGGTTTTGAATCTAAGGGAATTTCAAGAAAAGATGGCGAAGCCTTACTAGAAAAGAGTGTTAAGATCGCGTGTGAGGCTCGTGACATATATAACGAGAGAGCAACGAAGGGTTTCTGGGATGTTCCTGGAGACGGAGTATCAGAAGAACAGCGCCCGATTTTGGTGGCTGCATCGGTCGGAAGCTATGGCGCCTACCTATCCGATGGCTCTGAGTATAGGTTTGCTACGAACTTTCAAAATATTGAATGATGCATGCATGCATCATACCTCAATATGGCTATTAGGATATATACATTTAAATGGCTATACATTATAAATAATTGGTATTGCATTTATTGAATCTTGTAGGGAATATTTAAATAAATTTACATCATAAAATGATTGGTATATATTGCATTGGTTGAATCTTTTGGGAAGCATCTTAATGAAAATGCGTAGTGATCTGCTCTACTTTACTTTAATTCAATCTGTAGTGGGAATTATGGAGATCATGTGAGTTTGGATACTCTCAAGGATTTCCATCGTCGAAGGGTTCAAGTTTTGGCTGCATCGGGGGCTGACCTCATTGCTTTTGAGACCATTCCAAATAAACTCGAAGCTAGGGTACGTTGATGCTAATATATTTGAGACAACTCGCGATTGCTTAAAATTGATATATTTTTTTTCCAATCAAACATTAGTGTGTGTGTGTGTGTGTAATATAGCATTGGTTTGCATGTGGAAAGTTTGAAATCCAAATGTGCATTATGGCATATTTATGCCAATATTTGAGAAGTAGGAATCTTGTCTGACCGTGAACTTTAATCTATAGCATCCGACCAAATTAGATCTGACGCTCAAATGTGCATTGTATTCTTCTCAATATATTTGTTTCGTGTGAAAGGCATATGCGGAGCTTCTAGAGGAAGAGGGCACGAACATTCGTGCTTGGTTTTCCTTCTCTTGCAAAGACGGAGCGAATGTGGTTAGTGGTGATTCAATTGAAGAATGTGCTCTCATTGCTAATTCTTGCAAGCAAGTGATTGGAGTTGGAATCAATTGCACAGCGCCAAGATTCATTCACCAACTTATCCAATCAATTCAAAAGGTGGATGTTTCGTGTGTTTGAGCTTCAAAGTATCACGTCTCACTATTAAGTTTAATTATTTTTGCGCGGTTTTTGCAGGCGACGACTAAACCTATTCTCATATATCCCAATAGTGGTGAGACTTATGATGCCAACATAAAGCAATGGGTGGTAAAGAGCTAATTAACCTCATTTCCTTGCAAAATTGA
The DNA here is from genome assembly GCA_026898415.1 of Leonotis leonurus. Lineage (NCBI taxonomy): Eukaryota > Viridiplantae > Streptophyta > Magnoliopsida > Lamiales > Lamiaceae > Leonotis > Leonotis leonurus. The sequence goes on from JAPKLX010000083.1 coordinate 554,414, forward strand.
TCATGAAGCGCATACTTAACAAATTTTCTCTATGTGTTGAAGCAATCGAGTGGAGTTTCGGATGTGGATTTTGTGTCGTATGTGAAGAAATGGCGCGACGTTGGGGCTTCTCTAATCGGAGGATGCTGCAGAACTACACCGAATACCATTAGAGCTATATCGAAGGCTCTTTCAAACAGCTGATTGGAACCCTTTTCTACGTGAATGTGAATTTGAAGCTGGAGCTGTCCTAAACCGGTGAATTTCAATGTGTTGTGGTTCGAGCACCTTTTGTTTTTGGCTGTGTAACATGTAATATCATGTATGAATGATTGAGTTTAGTAATGAAGAACATGTACTAGCGTATGTTTGTTGCAACTTGAACACGTTTAGTTTCTACAAGCAAGAATTGGCTTATTTATTCGTCGAACACTTCGAGGCTATGAAGTTACAAACTTGCTTGAGCCTAAACGAACTTATTTATATTACAATCTATCTACTCCTAATTACTAAAGTTGAGCTGTTATTTAAAAGACAGATTTAAGACACAACTTGATAGCTTATGTATGATTGGCTTTAAAACCAAATCAAATTGAATTTAAAAAAGTATATATTTTAAGTTGGTTCAATCTGATTTTTTTGGATTGAATTTGGTGAGCATTGTCTAAGGTTGAGGGTGTTTAGGTAGGCTTGATTCAGCAAGATAGGCGTATAGTATAGCTACATCAAGAAACACGATTTTCACTAAACACGCCTCTCTGCACTGCGACACATCAAAGAACAGAGCAAATCGAGGCAATGGCCAACCCTTCCATGAGATTCTCCGTCAAGGGATGGTCCGATGAAGTAGCTTTCAGTGGTGTTCTAACAGCATGTAGCCATGCCGGTTTTGTCGAGGAAGGAATGCATGCATATATTCGATGGCAGCTGAGAAAATGAACACGACGAAATATAGTGTATGAGGGAACAAGGCATGAAGAAGATGCCTGGTTTGAGAGCGATCCCTGAGTTCACTTCCGGTGATGAGGACGCGCACACAGCCTTGATGCTTGATCGACACAGCAAGAAGCTAGCTATTGCTCACGCCTCACGGCTACATCCGCTCGGGCCTTGGAACACCGGTGAGAGTAGTCAAGAATATCAGAATATGTTCAGACTGTCATCCCTTTGCAAAAATGGTTTCAAATGAAATAATTATTAGAGATAAAAAGAGCTTCCACTTTTTCCAGCAAGCTTTCTGCTTTAGCTGTGATTTTTTGGTCAAATATAGCAGTCAAAGAACGATCGTAAGTCATAGCATACATCAAACACCTTAAAACAAAAGCTTCTTCGTCGATCAGGTAAGAATTCAAGATCCAAGCTTAGGGAAAATGGCGTCGATGGAAATATGGTACATATCATCAGCAGCCCAGAGTTCAGCAAGAGCGTGAGGAGACGAGGTACGTCGGTGCACCTCTTCGATGAGCCAAACCGTGGACTCAGCTTTGCAGGGATGAATGATCGAGTCTAGAGGGACGTTCTCATCGTCTGCTCCGAGCCTCTCTCGATCCATCCGTTTCAAGTGGATGTTGGTGAGGTAGTGCAAAGGCTGCTCATAGATCTGCTTCATTGCAGCTCCTAGTCCAGTCCACGACGTGTAGGGGATAACAGCACTTCGGTTAGTTGGTATCGGGATCAACTTCATGTACTCTTGGTAGCTTCTTGCTCTTCTGTACAGCCATGCTGCATTTGAAACATACAATTTATATCAAATCTGCAAGTTATTATATCAAAATATGGTTTATAATGACATCTGCTTCTTTTTATCAAACCTTTTTAGATTCATTTTCACACCAATACGAGGCAGTTTTAGTTAGATATTTAACATGAAACTTACATGATACATCCATAGCCACAACTCAAGTAGTGTTTAAGAAACAATCTATGTTCACGAATACAACATTTTGTTTTTCTTAACGTTAAGGATTACTGCTGCAACTTATCTAGCTGGGTTTTGCACTAACGATTTTCCCATAAACCACGGTGTTTAACATCAATATCAACATTTTATATCATATGATCATTTACCTGAGTCACATGAAATCAATATGAAATAAGCAGATGAAGATACACTGTAATATATACATTAGTAACATGATCCATACCGATATATAAAACCAATTGAGAGTTGATATACAAAACTAGCGAAACTAAATCTTTTTCCATTGAATTTTCCATAAGATTGCAAGAAAATGAGGTTGCAAGCAATCCATTGAGAATCAAAGCCATAAAATCACTTTTTATGAGTAGGTGATTTAAGTACCTTCGGAAGATAATCCTAAGGCAGGTTCGGCCTTTGGGTGGTTTTCGCTCATTGGAACATCGTTTTCTGCATCAGAGGAACAAGACTCGTCGGATGAAATTTCTACTTGCTGAGAAGGTGCAGACCTCTTCTTGGGTAACACCTATACAAGTTGAATTCGTTGAAAAATGAAATGGGATGAAATGATAGCTATGTAAATAGTTGCTATCAGAGGAAATTGGGATTTATCAACATTGCAAAGCCCATTATTAGTGATGAAAATGCATATAAATTACTGATATAACATGATCAATACTACAAATCAATGCTGCAATTTACTTTTGGTAGATGATATTTACTATATCGATCAAAATTACCAAAGAATTCATAAAAATCACAGATTTAGGATTTAATGAATTCTTAGTCTCCACATACAAGTATGAATGCAAACATATATTGATCAATAAATAAACATTACTGCTAGAACGCACAATACATAAATGAAAATAAATGTGAAAGCATACAATATATGCACATGTAGTTTCACCAACTAATTGAAGGGAATGAAAGAAAAGAATTGCAGATTTATAATCGAAAATGATAAAACAAATCTCGGGGATTCGCCATAGGGATTTGAGATTAAGCTGAAGAGAGCTGAAGCTAGAAAGGGTAATGAAACAGATCAAGCTAAGCTACAAATAATCAGTAAATAAAGAGGATGTACTCGTAAATGAGGCGGCGCAGTAAGAGGCATGATTTCTTAGAAAGATAAAAATGGATAGTCGCTTAGTACAGGAGGTGATGGTTAGAGAAACTTAGGGAATCTAAGGTCGGAGATTTCGATGAGGCAAAGGGAGACTTCCTATTTAGTAGTATTTCCTAAGAGAATCTATATTTCCTGGATTTACTACCTAAAGTTGCAGGGATTTGGTAGGCGTTATTTTCTACAAAATACATCATCTAATAAAGACAAGATGAGATCAGTTTGAAATTCAAATATGGACAAGCAACACTATAGATACAGAATTTATGGTTGTAGTCTATTACTCTCTACACATTTTTCGAGACACACTCGCTTGCAAGTGAACTAGAGCATAGAATATGGAATTGGTTAGAAATTAGCATATACACATAAAAATAAGATAATTGATAGAGTTAAGGTGAGAAAAAAGAGGTGATTGAATTACTTAACGAAATCCTTGAATAAGGGCCACGGAGATTGATGCCTTGCTCACTACCGGCGCTGCTAAAACATTATTCCCCAAAGATGATAAACCTAATATAGCGTAACATGCTTTTATAACTTACTAACCCTACCAAAGCCCATGCAAAATGAGGCCCATAAACTGATTATGGAAACAAATAAAAATAGAATAACTAAAATAAGGAAATAAAGATCAACAACTAAATAATTTAAATCTTCTTCGCCTGCGCTCGACGGGAGTATACTTTAAACCCCTCACTAACACGATGCACTGCTCTATCAATAACAAACAAAGAAAATGGCATTTTATATATGCTACACTACTCGTTTTTGTTCAGTTGCGAAGGTTAATATTCTAGTACTCTGATGTACTGCCATGATCGTATAATAACAATCAGCAGAGTATATCTCACCATTCAAAGAGACACCTAATATGCCTCAAAAGTATATATCACCAAAACTCACAACTTCAAGAAACTAATGCGGTTATTGTAATACTAAATAGAATCTGAGATGCTTCTTAGAGCTTTTCCCATGGAAATAGGCTAAAAGGTGTATTCTAGTGGCACTTGCATCAGCAAAAACACGTAAGACGGCAAGAATCGACAATGGGATGCTTCACTCCATTGTCACTTATTCTGGCTGATAATATATGTTTTCAATCCAAAACAAGGACAAGGTTTGAATATGCAAATCTCACTTATAATTTCCTAGTCCGTCCTTGCAGTTGCTTCATGAGTCGGCTCTATTTTTCCATTGTTGTCTTTCATGAGTTTAAGATAGCCTACTTCACATGAACATTATCAAAGTATGTGATAATGTTTTATATAACAATGTTTTATTTATAATTATCTTGTGCGTCGTGTATATACGTGAATATAGATAGAAAATATTGTAAAAAATTAGTTGAGCCAATGCCTACATACATTGCGCCAATTAATTAGATAGCAATTTACTCTAGATGATCGGATGATGTCTATCTCAGTGATTCTCAACTTTCGGACCTAAATATGTCCCAAACTCTGATGAGTTTATTGATGAAGAAAACTCTGACAATGATGATGAAGACTATCTCAAGGAAGTGGCAACAAAATCATTATCAAAAGAATCATCAGATGACGAGCACCAAGACACCACCGCATACGCCACATTAGCCGATTTAGTTACATGGATTTGTAATATAGGAAAACTTCGTAGACTATTGAAACTCAATTATCCAAATGAGGATTGCGGCATAAACACAGAAGATGACATAATGGTTAATCAATTACTACCTAATTCATTAGTTCCACTTATCCCATTGGGTCCTACAGAAGTACTTGTGTCACGTGAAAAGGCTTCAAAAATGAAAGCACTGGCAATACGATCCTACTTTGATATCAAACAGAATATTAATATTGCTTTTGGGTTTTGGCATATTAAGGAAAAAGCAAAATATGATGTCGTTCAATTGGATAGAAAATGGCTTGTTTGTGTGTTGTTGATCCGAAAAAATGTTCTTTCCAAATGCAGACTTCATTCCACGGTGATGTTTGGTATGTGCATAGTTTTGAACACCACACGTGTGGATTCAATTGAACATGTTACCCCAATATGATACACTCCAAAGTCATTGCTACGTATTTTGAAAAGAAAATGCATGGAACTGTGTATATTATACCTGTATGAATATCCCGTGAGGTGGCTCAGAATAAGAAGGTAATGATGTGTCGACAAAATGTCCGACTTCACAAACATAATCATGCACATTATTGACACTTGGATGCTCATGAGAGAGAAGCGGACTACGTCGGAGTGTGTCGACGACAGGTGGACTATGTCGTGATCCAGAGCACCGAAACGTGTCAGCTAAATCATTAATCCACTTCTTCACATTTGTTAAAATGCGAATCTCAGAAGCATATATTACTTTCTCCAACTCATTCACAATGGCACGACCACGGTCGCTTAAGAGTGTAGTGTCGCTCCCCACTACTACTAGATGATGTATGGAACGGTGGTGCTCTAGGCCTCTTTCCAAAATTGCGGCGTCGACGGGGTTGCCCTTTCTAGAATCGCGGCGTCGACAAGGTTGCTGCCTATGATCAGAAACATTTATATCATGCACCTATTGTGTCTCGGTGCGACTCATGCTTGTCCTCCCACGATGTGCATGTACCTGCTCTAATGAAACTTGTTCAACTCTTGTCACCAGAGCGGTCGGAGGTAGGTATATAACACCAAGAGGGTGCTTGCAATCTAGTGACCTCCAATATGACAAGGTGAGTTATGTCTCGTCAGAATATATGTTGTGGACTTCCACACCCTGTAATTATTTCAAAAATATTAATATTAAGTTAAATAATATAAAAAACATTAATTTATTAAAAATCAATAATTGATTGTAGTATTACCTTTTGCTTGAATATTTCATCGAGACTCTTAAAACCTTTTGAATAAAGTGGTCTTGTTTTGAAAGTCCATCTCAAACTTCTTGGATAAGATCTCATGCTCGATAATCTCCTTATTATTTTTCCCAAAGAATGAACTACCTCGAGACCCCAAATCATCAAAATCCATGCAGGCCTGTGCAAATGATAGGATAGCGTATCTTGCCTTTTGGCTATGTAATTTGTAAGAATTTTATAAGTGAACGCTGCCCACGGAAAAACACCCCATGCCTCCAAATCATCAACCAAAATCCACATCCAAGCCGGAATAGACTTCGTCGTGTCCAATCCATACAGAACGATATAAGCCATTAAGATATTAGAGACACGAATGTATCCATCACCATCAGGATCTGGAGTGGGGTGTTCTGTATATGAAAATCATCTAAGTAGTGCATCACCCCCCTTAGATGCACACCATTACAGAACGCCATGTATACTGGAACATCACTCAGATCGTATGATATGTGAGCTCTATATTTTTCCCGCATATATGAAACCATAACTCATTTGGTTCACTAATTGCTCGGGATTTAATACCATGTAGCGTCTGTCCCGACATTTTACCTGGATTCCATGAAATCACATGTCCAAAAGAACCGCCTATAAATCTTTGAACTAATTTCTCACCGCCCATAGCCAAAAGTATACTCTTAATCTTCTTTATTGTACTAATTTTAAACTATGTGATCACTTCTATACCTAATAGAAACCTATAAAAAATAACAAAAGAACTATCAACATTTATTTATATTTATGCAATTAAACAATTATCTTATACAACAATATTACAAATAACAGACTTACAATTAACAAAACAATAACATACAATAAACATAAAAACAATCATATAACAATAATTAATAAATAATATTACAATTAACATATTTACAATTAACAAAACAATAACATATAATAATCATATTACTATAATTAAATAAATATAACAAATTTCAACAATATAACAAATAACGTATTTATTAATAATTAATAAAAAAACATCAATCAAATAATTCAATTAACTAAATGGGCCATTTAAGTAAATTAATTAAACTTAATTAAACGCCATTTCCATCCTCCATCGCGCCAGAGCAAATAAGGCCGGCGTGCGCAGCGCGAGGGCCGGCCAACGCAAGCAAGCGAGGTGTAGGGCCAGCGCAACGTCAGTACAAGGCGGCCGTGCAACCTCAGATTGAGGCCGACGACACAAACTTTCAACTCCCCGTATGGTAGCATCCTACATTACACTATTAAACACTATATATATAATCTCACCCTAATAATTACATTGTACTTTTCTTTCAACAAAAATTAAATTTAGAAAGTGAATAGGAAGAGAATGAGAGAAAAGGTAATTCAAAACTCGAGTTTGTAATTTTGTAGAATATTTATCATTACCTACGTAATGTCGTAAAAATTTGGTCATAAAAAGTAAATGTATTAAATTATGGTCGTCAATTCATACGAGATGTTTCAATCCATATGAATTTCTTATAACGTGATGAATCCCACACATAATCTAAGGAAAACATGATGAAGTTTATGTTTGCTAACTTTGCCTCATGGATACGCAATAAGGGTGGTCTTGTTAGACAGATAACAATAACGATGGTGAAGAGGTAAAGTAATTGGATCCGAAAGAACAAGAAAATTGATTTATTGGATTGAATGAAATAGGATAAGAATGGAATGAAGTATGGAATGGAATGAAGTATGGAATGGAATGAAGTATGGAATGGAATGAAGTGTGGAATGGAATGAAATTGTTAATTCATTCTCATGCTTGGTGTATATAAGGAATAAGGATGAAATGTGATGATAATTTATTTGTTAATTTAATCTTTATAATTGATAACTACAAATAAAGTAAATGAATAAATTACATTTATATTGTAGTACGAAATCATACTTTTAATATTCCAAGTAAATTTGTTATTCTCATTTATGTTGTTTTTTCTCTTGTTAAATTTCTCTATTTTTTCTTTATTGTTCATTTATTTTTTATTGACCAAAATAATTCAAATAAAAATATTTTAATATACAATATAAAACGTAGGGGTAAACATTCGGATACATGGTTCAATTTTTTCTAAAAAATCAAACCAAACTAAATTAAAAAAATTGGATCGAAAGAGATAATTCGACCAAACAAAAAAATTAACTAGGCCAAACTAACCAAATTTATTTTGATTTGGTTCGGTTTCTCCGAATAATTTATTTCGTAACTTATTCCATTCAATTTTTTAAAATAATTAATTATAGAAAAATAATCATTCATTTATATCTTCAACAGTTGTCATGTAGTAAAAAATTAAAAATCTAAAATTTAAAATTATAATCACAATACTTAATTATTAAATCATTCACATATATATTCAATAGTTTTCAAGTTTCAAATGATAATAAACATTACAAATTTATTGAATTTCATAAATCTATTGTTTGTAAATCTAGAAAAAATAAAAATAAAAATGAAGTAAATAAATTATCATATTTAATTTATTAAATAATTTTCAAATGTAAATTATATTATAAAATACAATGAAAATAATAAAAATATATATGATGAAATAATTTTATTTAATAAAACTAAATTATATTTAAATATTAAAAAAAATTCAATTTTTGTATCTTCTTTTGATTTGGTTTTGTCTAAATCCAATTCAAATCGAATTAGAATTTGATTTTGAAATAAAATCGAATCAATCAAATATTTGAGTTCGATTATTCGAATTCGATTAATTTTGCTCACACCCACTAAAACGTGTATGCTCAGTTATAACAATCATAATTGAAATCATAAAGCAATAAAATCGAAATTAGATTGAAAAATTTTAAATTATAAAATAACGTTTTTCATAAAAAATAAATAATATCCAAAATTTTAAAAATATATAATTTATATCATTCAATGAATCTTTATAATAGTATTTTTTTTATTAAAAACAGTTTTGTAAATATTATAAAAATTTTAAGATTTTTTTGGTAGGGGTGAGGTGCGGTGTATAGTAAAATTAACAAAATAACAAATATTTTAATGAATTTTGTCTAACTGAAAAAAATAGCAAAAAAATTATTGAATTATTAGCTAGGAATGGTTAATACCTTTGATTAGAGATGAATGACTATTACCACTCCTAATAGAATGGTAATTCCAAACGGAATGCCGATTCCTAATCACAAAATGAACCAAGCAAAGAAATAGAATGGAGGAAGGAATGATCATTCCATTCCATCCTACCAATCACTTCATTATAGCATGTGAGGATGATCTTAACATCATTTCACAGTTAAGCAAAGGTGCCATGTACGAGAACAGTTGTTAGTTGTTGTTGGCTTGTGGCACATGGAAAGAGAGGTACAATATGGTACATGAAAGTCTGATTGTAGTCGAGTGGTGTTGGTGTGTCGGTATCATGATAAATATGTCCTTTTGAGCTTTGTAATGGAATTTGATTATGTCTGATTGTAGTCGAGAGGGTTCCAATAAAACTAGTCTTGGGGGGTACACAAGTTAAAGAAAAGCACACTTGTGTAATGGAATTTGATTATGTCCCACCGAGCAAAGTTCACTCAAAAGTTGTGGCCAAGCACTACGCAAAGAAAAATCAAAGAGTTTGCAAGTTAATGAAAAATAAGTTAAATCATTCCAAATGTTGTCATGGTATCTATATATGCTCGAGCGTACAAATTCAAGCACAATTACAAATCTTGATGTAAATGATGATGATAAGTTCCAACACATTCGTTAGTGTCGGAGCATCCAGTCTCGCATATTTGCTATTGTTGAGTCCCATCATAATTGTTGACAAAACCCATCTGAAATGAAGAAACAAGGGTATCTTGTTTGTTGCAGTCACAAAAGACAGTAACGAAAGGTACATCCTCTAGCGTACGATGTTGGACCAATTGAGAATGATGAGTCGTGGACATGATTTCTACGTCTACCCAAACATTAAAGTGAAAGGATGGTTAGGTTAAAGGCTTGAAAAATAAGACCTCAGCCTCCAGGTGCATGAATGGGTTACATATATTCAAACTGAATAGCCTGCAACACAAAGCTCGACTTCGGAGTACTATAACTCAGTCCATTTCATTTGCGATAAAATGACAAGTAGCGAGAGAAAAGCTCATTTGGGATATCCTCAAATGCATTACTATGCTCTGATGTGTAGGACAAATTTAGTTCTGCAGACTCAGCTCGATTTCGTACCGAACTCTCGTGTACGAATTACTCAGGTTCCTTGGTATCAAGAACAATAGGTGGGGAAAGTTGAGAGGTAGTCGGTAATTCAAATGACTGCAAAGTCTAGGCAACAATAGGAGTGACAAATTGTTGTTGCTGTTGAAAGGACTAAATAATAAAAGAAATTTATTATTAAAGGTTAAATACTAAAATTGAAGTATTCAAAATTATAAAATTAATAACAAAATAATTGTATGTCCAAAGATAGATGAGAAAAATAACTCATTGGGGCACTCAAACATCAAAGCTCTCCCTGCATCCCCCGTGACTGTATGGAGTCATCAAACCCTCGTGAATATCCGATATCACACACCGAATTTCGAGCTACAGAGTAAAGATCAACCACGGGATCATCATAAGATGTCACGGGAGCATCTTGAACATGCATCTGCACTGGCTCTTCATGAATAGGCGTCTGCACAGGTTCATCATGTGGGGCCGTCACTAGAGGACTGGCATGTCTATGATGGGGAGAATATCCCTGAGTAGGACTCCGGCGAGATCCTGAACACCGGAACGTATCTACCACATCATCAAACCACTTCTTTAGTACCGGCATTATCTTAAGGACCTCTGCTGCCATCTCTGTGATCTCATCTAACTGCTCCTGCGTCAACGAATAAGTACGAGGAGAGGGAGGATGATGTCCACCACTGGTCCACTACTGCTACTAGAAGATGATGATGGGGTACTAATACGTTTCTCACTGTTGCGACGTCTCTCACTAGACCAACCGTGGCCACTAGTCTCTCTAGTGGCCTCACTACGTCTCTCCCGACTCGGATGCACCTCCTGAATAAAAACAGGACTATGAACACGTCTCTACTGTCTAAGACATGCCTGCTGTAATTCGTGACGAAGTGCATTGTATTGTGCTAACCACAAAATCTGGAGACGGTAATCACGCAATGCCAACTAATAGTAGAATGAGGTTTGCTCTTCAACAATCTCAGTAATCCTATAACTACCCTCGACCTCGGCCTTAAACAAAACAAAAAGATTAAAAACCATAAATGATAAATGAACAAACAATAAAAATAATATTAACCAACATAAATACCTAATGACGATGAAACAGGGGATAAATGATGCCTTTATTAACGCGAGAAATTAATCCCCATCGCAGACATTGAGGAAAAGCATCTGGATTCTTATATCTTCCAACAGTTTGTCCTAGCTTTGGGTACACCTCCAACATCCAAACATATAATACCCACGAAGCACCATATAAATTGTATTTCCTCTCAGACGGATTGATGTTTGTCAAGTAGTACTTAAGCCACAAATATGAAATGGATGTCCAAGGATAAAGGGTAAAGGCATCCAGATCATGTACAATGTACCAAAGCCACGACTCCACCTTTGACTTTGGCTCGACCACATGTAAAAACAAGTAAACAAAAAAAATATGTGTCACCTGAATGTATAAAGTGTCATCTGGACACGCACGGGTCTACTAGTATCAATAAATCTCTTCATAAGGCTTTCTGCCGTAATAGGACATCCACGATCAAACTCTTTAAATGCCTAGACATATTCGACATCGTACTCGACACGTGTCAAAAGTACTTGGTCCGAATCGCAATCCAATAATCAAAGCGAAATCACATGGACCAAAAAACATAATTTTATGATTCACCATGAACAAGTGATCGACCAAAATGTCATCGGTTCGAACCATAAGGTTCACTATGTGAGAGAGTGTTTCCGCACTCTTCTGACCCGGTTGCCAACCCCTAAAGTGGCCAAGAACCAAACTGGTGTACCAACGGGTATCCACCGATGTCTTGGAACATATTATAAATTTTATTTATAATGAAATTTATATAGTACATACTGTTAGTAACTCCTGAATCTACTAACTCGGTCCTTAGGTACTCAGTGTAAATCATACCACATAAAATAATACTCCATCTGTCTCAATATTCTTGGCCCCCTTGTTTGTGGCACGCAGACCAATAAACACACACAAATGCAACATTGAAACAAGGAGCCCTTACTAACTTTTTATCATTTTTGGAAGGGGCCAACAATATTGGGACATCTCGAAATAGAAAAAAGGGCCACGAATATAGGGACAGAGGGAGTAACATTTATTAAAACATAATTTAATCTAAAGGGAATTATATCTATTGATATATATCAACCAAATTCTGTCATGAATTATATCTAAAAAGCAATCGAATTTAAAAAAAAATCCGGTCAAGATATCTTAAAATCTAGTCGCTCTATGAATAATATTTTAATTGCATGACCCGATGTTATATTCGATCGACCAGAATTTATTTAAAAAATATTTTATGTTCATGAAATAATTTAAAACATGCTCCAACATATACTAATCACATTCATACTCGTCAATACAAAATATTTAACACAAATTAACTTAACCAATACAAATATTCACTTTCAATGCATAATTAAATCAATGAAATTATAACATTACACTAAATTATAAAAAGAAACATTCACATTTAAAAAATTCCAAATTTTGTAGTATGTTTTGAAAATCGTGTTGTGTAACACAAAAAAAATCAAGCCACGACCAGATTTTATATTCGAATGACGAGAATTAGTTTTAAAAATATTCTATGTTCACGAAATAATTGAAAACACGCTCCCACATATACTAATCACAGTCATAATCGTTAATACAATATTTAACGCAAATTAACTGAACCAATACAAATATTCACTTTCAAGGCATAATTAAACCAATGAAATTATAACATTACACTAAAAACATAAAGAGAAGCATTCATTCACATTTAGAAAGAAAATCTGGTAGTGGGTTTTGAAAATCTAGTTTTGTATAAATAAAAAATTCAATCCATGACCTGATTTTACACTCGAACGACCAGAATATTAAATTATTTACAAAATAACTAAAGTTTGAATTTCACTAACCTCTTCAGCCATTTTCTTCCAAAAAAATGTGGTTGTATCAAGTTTTGGTTGTTCGTCGTCGCCTTCGTCGTGTCCCACAAATTCTGGTCGAGCTATAGTAAATTCTGGTCGTTATATTATGAAAATTACCATATGAAAACTCTCTTCCACCCACAAATCTAGTTCAAACTGAAAATGCACAAATTCTGGTCGAGAATACAATCAATTTTCACTCAAAATATTGAAGTATGATACAAGGTAAAAAATCTTGTATGAGAAAATGAAAAAATCTGGTATGAGAGAAGTGGATGATGGGTGGAGATTTTTAAGGCAATAAAGGCAGTCAATTTTATAATCTTGTGAAAACATTGACTGCCAAATTTCTGCCGGATAATGAGAGAATCTTCTCCTTTCCAATTTGAATGCGTGTTTATTGAGGTAATTTAAAGGGTACTTTTGTACTTTTGAGTATTTTTCATGTATATTTTACCATTTTGGCATTTTTCATTTTCAGTTTTCACAATAAACACTTTTCATTTTCCATCTCAAGCTCTAAATCACGTATCATCACACTACATTGTAGAAGTGTATGAATATGCTCTATATCAAACAAGTTGTGAAGTTGTGAACTAGTTAACCATCACAATCGGAGACACAAAGCACTCAAGATACTATCTCACAAGCAAACATATAAGCAGAAAACCATCCTTGATCCTAAGAATAAGCAAATATAGGAGAAAAATATGTAATCATCTCCAATCCATCATATTAGCATTATTTAATTTTCACCCATCAAAATCCCAACCCAATCCTTAAAATTTGATGGACGAATACCCTTAATTTCAAGAGCATACACCAGCATAAGCATTCATTTATACAAGCAAAAACATAAACTTTAATAAACCTAAAAAAAACACCACACACCCGCACACACATTCCATTACCATATTTGAGAAAGTACAATATAAGGAAAAACAAACTCTAAGACGACAAATCGTTTCAACCAGTTGTACTCAGCAATAAATCGATTAAGGCACATTCAAAAGAGGTAAATGAAGAAGATACCCTCAAGGGAGCGCGCGCAGCGCAGAGAGAGAGAAATGAGTGTGTTGCGGTAATCAGGTTTTGCTGGAAGAATCAATCAGTTGTTTGGATTTGTTCCAAGGAAATGAACTGCTGAAAAAAGAAAGAAAGATGAAGAGTAAATCTAAATGGGCCTGAAAAGCCTATTTTGATAATAAATCCATCTATTATTGAACCAAACAAAATGTATTTATTTTTACTACCTGAAAGCAAATATTTATTGGGTGAAGAAATTTTAATTTATTTCCCATAATAAATCATAATTAAGGAGATTTATAAGGTTGCAGTGTTTGTAATTATTAATTGAAGAGGAAGACATGTATTGCATTTGCATATAATATAGTTTGAGGAATATGTAATCCTAAATCCTTCGATGATTGTTTAATGGTATATAATTCCTTCACTTTTTGATACTTTAAGGGCATGTTTGGTAGTCATGTTAGGATATAGCATGATAAGATTCAATTTGTATGGTGTATAAGGATTATTTTAATCTTAACCCTTCCTTATGATTAAAATATAGAGGAAAATAGTGATTTTGGCACGAGCCTAGCGCTTAATAACGGGCCGACATATTAATTATATTTGCTACCAAACACATGATTAGATAAGATAATTTAATCTAATCCTATCATATATTGCCTACCAAAATGACTGCTTCCAAAAGTTTATAACAATTATTATTTGTCTAGAGTTATTTTTTAAAATGAGAAGGAAAATAGAATTGATTCATAGATCAGCCGAGTTTCAGTAGTACATCTTTACTCTATTTATTGATGTAATCTAAAGATAATTATTAGAGATAAAAAGAGCTTCAAATCGAGATAAAAAAGGTAAGGAATTAACAAATCTTGTAGATATTTACAGTCATTCCCTTGCAAAAATGGTTTCAAATTGAGAAATAATTATTAGAGATAAAAAGAGCCTCCACTTTTTCCAGCAAGCTTTCTGCTCTTGCTGTGATTTCTGGTCAAAGTTAGCTATCAAAAGAACGATCTTAAGTCAGAACATACATCAAACACTGAAACACCTTACAACAAAAGCTTCATCGTCGATCAGGTAAAATTCAAGATCCAAGCTTAGGGAAAACGGCGTCGATGGAAACATGGTACATATCATCAGCAGCCCAGAGTTCAGCAAGCGTGAGGAGACGTGGTATGTCGGTGCACCTCTTCGATGAGCCAAACCGTGGACTCAGCTTTGCAGGGATGAATGATCAAGTCTAGAGGGACGTTCTCATCGTCTGCTCCAAGCCTCTCCCGATCCATCCGTTTCAAGTGGATGTTGGTGAGGTAGTGCATGGGCTGCTCATACATCTGCTTCATCGCGGCTCCTAGTCCAGTCCACGACGTGTAGGGGATAACAGCAATTCGGTTAGTTGGTATCGGGATCAACTTCATGTACTCTTGGTAGCTTCTTGCTCTTCTGTACAGCCATGCTGCATTTGAGGCATACAATTTATATCAAATCTGCAAGTGATTAAATCAAAATATGGTTTATAATAACTGCTTCTTTTTATCATACATTTTTTTATTCATTTTGACACAAATACGAGCCGGTTTTAGTTAGATATTTAAAGAGCATATGAAACTTACATCCATAGCTAACTTAAGTAGTGTTTAAGAAAGAAACTATGTTCACTATTACGATCGAGCATTCTGTTTTTCCGTTAAGGATTGCCGCTGCAACTTATCTAGCTCGGTTTTGCACTAATGATATTTCCATAAACCACGGTGTTTAACATCAATATTAACATTTATATCATATGATCATTTACCTGAGTTGCATGAATTCGATATGAAATAAGCAGATGAAGATACACTGTAATATATGCATAGTAACATGATCCTTACCGATATATAAAACCAATTGAGAGTTATATACAAAACTAGCGAAACTAAATCTTTTTCCATTATATTTTCCATAAGATTGCAAGAAAATGAGGTTACAAGCAATCCATTGAGAATCAAAGCCATAAAAAGACTTTTTATGAGTAGGTGATTTAAATACCTTCGGAAGATAATCCTAAGGCAGGTTTGGCATTTGGGAGGTTTTCGCTCCTTGGAACATTGTTTTCTGCATCAGAGGAACAAGACTCGTCGGATGAAATTTCTACTTCCTGAGTAGGTGCAGACCTCTTCATGGGTAAAACCTATACAAGTTGAATTCGTTGAAAAATAAAATGGGATATGCAAGTGGTTGCTAGAAGAGGAAATAGATATTTATCAACGTTGCAAAGCCCATTAATAGTGATGAAAATGCATATAATTATATAAATTAATGATATAACATGATCAATACTACAAATCAATGCTGCAATTAACTTTTGGTAGATGATATTTACTATATCAATCAAAATTACGAAATAAATCATAAAAATCACAGATTTGGGATTTAATGAATTCTTAGTCTCAAAGCATGAATTTCTCCTTATGCAAAGAAGCATTTGTTACTGATAATCTTGTATATCTGCTCCACATATAAGTATTGAATGCAAATATATACTGATCAATAAATAAACATTACTGCTAGAAAGCACTATTACATAAATGAAAATAAATAAGAAAGCATAAAATATATGCACATGTAGTTTCACAAACTAATTGAAAATTAGAAAAAGAATCAGTTGACATAGGAAGGGGATGAAAGAAAAGAATTGCAGATTTATAATCCAAAATAATAAAAAACAAATCTCGTGGATTCGCCATTGGGAGTTGAGATTAAGCTGAAGAGAGCTGAAGCTAGAAAGGGTAATGAAACAGATCAAGCTAAGCTACAAATAATCAGTAGATCAAGAGGATGTACTTCATGTATGAGGCGAGATTTCGATGGAGATTTCTTGGCAAGACAAAAATGGAGAATCGCTTAGTACAGACTACAGGAGTTGATGGTTAGAGAAACTTAGGGAATCTTAGGTCGGAGATTTCGATGAGGCAAAGGGAGACTTCCTATTTAGTAGTATTTCCTAAGAGAATTTATATTTCCTGGATTTACTACCTAAAGTTGCAGGGATTTGGTAGGCGTTATTTTCTACAAAATACATCTTCTAATAAAGACAAGACGAGATCAGTTTGAAACTCAAATCTGGACAAGCAACACTATAGATGCAGAATTTATAGTTGTGGTCTATTACATTCTACACATTTTTTGAGACACACTCACTTGCAAGTGGACTAGGGCATAGAATATGGAATTGGTAAGAAATTAGCATATACACATACAAATAGGATAACATACATAAAATGGCATTTTATATAAGCTACATTACTCGTTTTTGTTCAGTTGCCAAGGTTAATATTCTAGTACTCTGGTGTCTTACCACAATCGTATACTCCCAAGATGCAGGGTATATCTCACCATTCAAAGAGACACCTAATATGCCTCAAAAGTATATATCACCAAAACTCACAACTTCAAGAAACTCTCGTAATTTATGCGGTTATTGTAATACTAAACAGAATCTGAGATGCTTCTCAGAGCTTTTCCCATGGAAATAGGCTAAAAGGTATATTCTAGTGGCACTTGCATCAGCAAAAACACGAGTAAGACGGCAAGAATCGACAGTAGGATGCTTTGCTCCATTCTCACTAATTCTGGCTGATAATCAAACTTTTCAATCCAAAACAAGGACAAGGTTCCAATATGCAAATCTCACTTATGATTTCCTAGTACGTCCTTGCAGTTGCTTCATGACTTGGCTCTATTTTTCCATTGTTCTCTTTCATGAGTTTAAGATATTCTACTTCACATGCACATTATCCTGTTCTACTAACTAGGGACTAAGACGAATGCTAAACAATGCACAAACTTTTGCCTCACATATCATTTTTCGATCACGAAAAAAGATATTCAATTAAGTGGAACAGCACATACTCACTGATCAACTCACTCTTCCAACGCGCCGCTTATCTAGCACATTTTCATTTGGGTGGAAATTAAAAGTACCCATATGTATAATGAAAAATGAAAAACGCACAAGTTATCAAAAAACTACTCCCTCCGTCCCACTAAGCTTGGCACAATTCTCTTATTTGGACGTCCTACTAACCTTGGCACATTCCTAAAATAGTAAAAGTTATCCCTTTAAAAAGGTGTGGACTCTATCACCTTTATCACTCCTACACTACTTTATATACTCTCTTTAATAACCGTGGACAAAAGTTTTGTGTCATGCTTATTGGGACAGAGGGAGTATGAAAACTACCCAAAAAATGGGTGAGACAAAAATACCCTTCATTTTTATTTGATTGTATAAAATTTTGTGCATGTCTTACACAAAAGTGCATTGTGTAAGAAAAAATTTGTTTCATTCCACACCATGACCCAATCGTTACATGTTTGAATTTTTTTTTAAATCATCATATACGTGTAATTACACCCATTTTTATGTATATACATTTCAATTTAAATAAAACCAATCTCACCATAGGGGTGGCACCCTACATTACACTCTTAAACACTATGTATGTATGTATGTATGTATGTATATATATATATATAGTTCATACACAAATTGACTTTTACGTATAAAATAAGAAGTGATCCCAGCCATTTATTTTAGTAGATCAACGGTTATTATTGATTTATCCAAATTTATTGGTTTTTAAATACATTAAAATATTCCAAAAATACTATGATAAGGACATTTATGTAATTAAACATGATAGAGAAAATAACAAATCCTAATAAGTTATATTGGGAGAGAGAAATTATATTTGGGCGTTAACTTCCCCTCCCACGGTCCCACCTCTAGCCACTTTGTACGCCATAACTATGAAGAAACGACATTGCTGGCGGTAAAGAGATGCGATCACAACGGCATCTCTCTCGTGTCACCGCCCCTCTTCTCTCTTGATGGCGTTGTTGGTTCGGCCGGGGAGGAGGCGGATAATGGTAGCCCAACGGTTGCCGTAGCGGCAGAGAAGGGGCGTCGTTCTCGACAGCAAAGGAGGGGCAGTGCTCGACAGCGGGCTGAGCTGGTTGCACCGGCGAGGTAGCAAGACTTGCCAGAGCAAACAAACATGATGTCGTGATTTTGGTGTTGCTCAAGGTTAAAACTGAGATTGCATTGTCATATACGTGGAAATTGCAATATTATGTTGTTTAATAATATTTTGTTACACCACACATACATGTGAATTGCATTGATATATATATGTAAATTGCATCGACATTTAGATTAGAATGACAGTCTAATTTATAATTCCTTACAGAATACAATTACAATGCAACAAAAAATATAACTTAATGCATCAGACGTTTGATTGTGAATTAAAATGACATAAATTTGTATTGCATGGTTTCAGTTGCGTTTTCCAATTAAAATTCATATAATTCAAAATTAGGATGAATTTTTGAATATTTTAAAAGATTATGCTATCACATAAATTTCTACAACTACCAAAAATTAATTTGTAGTACAATATATATATATATATATATATGTCTAATTAAAATGCAACAATAAACATATATAATTCAAAATTAGGATGAATTTTTGAATATTTTAAAAGATTATGCTATCAAATAAATTTCTCCAACTACCAAAAATTAATTTGTAGTACAATATATATATATATCTAATGCAAATTACGTAATTATACAATGCAATACTACGTATATATTTAATTCAAATTACATGATTATATAATGCAACAATAAATAATAAATTACCAAATTGTTTGAGGGTGAGTTGAGGGAAGTTATCAAATTTTGGTTCGTAATTAATGGTAATGGTATATCTTTTGAATTTTCATAAAGAAACCGCCAAGATAGATTTGCCCATAATACCCTTGTGCATTGCAACTTTGCGATGCAACACGCGTAATAACCATTTTCCCTAAATTTTAGGATTAAATCAAGGCCATTAGATCAATTGCAATAGACGGCCAGGATTATTTCGTATTTTATACCCAAAAGTAACTTTTTACCTGAACCTTACCCTCTATATATATATATATATTAGAAAATTGGAAGCTCAATTAGTTACAAAAGAAAAAGAAAATTTAAATATTTTTCTAGAAAAAGAAAAAATAAAACATGAAAATTTATCTAAAAATAAAGAGATTTTAACTTTAAAAAATGAAATCTCTAAATTGGAAAATAAAATTTTAAACTTGAGGAATTCCCTTAAAAAAGGAGAAAAAGATTTTGAAATTCCTCAATGAAGTTTTCAAAGTTTTAAAGCAAGAGTTCTTGATCTTCCCTTAAAAGAAACTCTTGAACCTATTTTTGAAAAAATTCCAGATTTGGAAGAGGTTATAAACCAAAAAATTCTTGAAGAATTTCCTGACTATCTTATGTCTCTTCAAGAAGAAATTTTTAATATATATTGTGCACAAATGGAAGGAGTAATAGTGGTTCAAAAACCTAGAACTAATTATAAAGATTTTGAGACCTAAAGGACTTAGACAGGCTTAGTTGAGGCAACTTGATATGCATAAGACCTAATTTACTAAGAACCCTCTAAGGTGAATGACAAGATTTCTTAATGCTTTGTTATAATTATTGGAATTAGAGTTGTGTTTTTTGGTGTTTTGTTAATTATTTTTAAATTCTATAATTATGGGATATGTTTAATTTCAAGATGAGAAGATTAATGACAAACTAGATACTTTAGTATAGGAATTCTTTCATTATTGCTTCTACCTACAAAAAACTCGAATTTTTAGATTTAGAATTCACATGCCAAGAAACAAACAATATAAATACTGATAATAATAATTTTATCTGCAAATTTGATAAAAAATATAAACATATATTACACAGTGAACAAAATCATCTTAATAGTATTACAGATTTACTTATAAGTTTGGGAAGAAATTTAGAAAAGAATAATAATAAAATTTTATTAAAAGAATTAATACAAAATATTACTGAAGAAAATAAATGACTTAAAAAATTAATTGAAAATATAGACTATATAAAAGAAATATATATCTCACCCTAAAAATTACACTATACTTTCCTTTAAAGAAAAATTAAACACTCTTCTTAAATGTCTCTATATTTTACTATTTTACAATGCCCATGACCTTCGTGCATGGAACCAAACAAAACATCTGTAGGCATCTAAATCAAAGATGCATGTCGCTCCTGCTTTGAGTCTTCTACACATGCATCCAACACAGAATCTGAGGAAAACATGATAAAGTTTACGTTTGTTGACCTTGTCTCTTGCTAGACTAAACATGATAAAGTTTACGTTTGCTGACCTTGTCTCTTGCTATACTAATTGACTTGATTCACCCGACAAATAACGATAACAATGGTAAAGAGGTAGAGGAATTGGATCTGGAAGAACTCAGAAATTGGTTGGTCTTAGTCATTTCATTGCTACTCGGGATTATCAAGAATATCTCAAATAAGTTAGACGAAAGGTGTATCTGCAAATTGATAGATCTCGTGCGTATAGCGTAGCTCGTGTAAATGCTAATACCTTTAAGGTTAAGACGAGTACGCAGTCAGTAATGGTTGACTTGAATGCATAGAGTTGCGAGTGCATGGAGTTTCAATTCGATCTCATTCTTCGTTCTCATGCAGTCGCGACAATTCAGTACGTATAATATTCAAAATAATTACATAACGATATTTAGAAATTTATTATATTATCTAATTACATTACGCTACAAATTTTCAGGAATGTCGGTATGTCCATATTTGAATTCATAGCAAACTTTTACAAACGGACAGCGATGGAAGACGCCTACAGAGTACACATTTAACTGTCGTCATATATAAATCTACAGTCTATATACAAAAAAATTTATTATTATTATAAAACAAATTTAATTACATAAATCATGTAATTAATAGAAATAATTAAATAAAATTCTCTGAATATAAATTTTCATTCAACTTAAGCATAAACTTGAAATCTCCAACGGTCAAAAGAGTCTCATTTCCTTTGAGTAGAACTGTCGCATCATTAGGTTTCTTAATGAAGTTTAAGAATCTATTGTACACACCACCTAAAGGAAATGGAGGGAATTCAGGAGAACAATATTCTCTTAATGAACTACCGTAAGAGATTGCCTCTCCGGATACATCTGACCCGTCACGAGGATTACTAGTAGAGGTTGATCCGAATGGCACTTTAATTAAATTAAATAGTTAATTAAAAATATGGATATTATAAAAGATGAAACAAATTAAATTGTATGATTGTAAAAATACCTGTCTCTGTCTCATATCAGATGTGGAATGATGGTAGGTCAAAAAAGTATTATTGATCCCCGAGATGTGTGGCACGTCCGACGTCAAATGTCGACCGGCTCCCATGCATGTACTCGACGTGCCGGGAAATGCAGATGATGGAGGGTATAATTTGCCGAATGGAGGCAGCGTCAAGTCTAATCTCAATGAACGCGCTAACTCGAGGCTCGGCTGATGAATATAGTCCTCCAGGGGTGATGTACTACTGGAACCGTAAATAGCTGGTTGATGAGACTCAGTGTATATCGGCTTGGGCCCCGATGTCATGGGCCCGGAGAACTCTGAGATCGGGGTCAGATGCTCGGGAATTGTAGTAGATGGCAGAGCAGAATCATCATCCTCGTCAGCGGCACGAGGCGGACGACCCGAGTCCGTAATGGACGGACTACGTTTCCGAATATCTATCACCGGAGAACTGCGTCGTGATCCATCACGTCTCATCATATCGAACATTCCCTTCATCCACGTCTTTAATCTGCTCTCAGAAGCTCTAATCTCTGCCAGCATCCGTGCCTCTGATGCACTAACCTCAGCCCGTACGATATCTCGTATGTAGTCACCATCTGCTCTAGGAGAAGGAGGCCCTCCACTGTTACTAGAAGACGAATCAGGCCTCGACACTTTGACACGTTTCCCCTTGTCGACACGACGTCGAGAAGGGCGAGATGTGTGCTCGGTGTTCTCAGCGGGTTGCTCATCCACTACAGGCCTCGCATTCCGAGTAAATCGAGGACCGAAAACTTCCTCAACAACAACAGATGGTCGTGTTTGTCTAACACGACGCTGATCATGTGAGGTGTGCTGGGTCCTCGATGTAATGCTCGTTAGAGGAGCATACGAAACCGCCAGCGGACGCGGACAGTCAACCGATGTCACGTAAGGTAGGGATAGTTCAGCCTCCTCGATAACGATGTTTGTAATATCATAGCACTGCAAAAAAAATAATCAAATTAAATTTAAATATTAATTAAGTAAATTAAATTCATATATTGAATTAAAACAAAATTTTTACTTACCTCTAAATTCATGTAGAAACTCTGAATATCTCCGAATACCGAAAGATCTGGGGACTTTCGAAAATTCCATCGAAGACATCTCGGATAAAATTCGTCACCACGATATCTCCCAGCAATATTCCTCAGCCCGGGAATTAACTCAAATCCCCAAATCATCAACGTCCAAGCAGGACCATAGAAGTGATATTTTGGATTATCTGGAATTTTTCTCAAATAATTTCGGAGAATCTTGAAAGAATATGCTCCCCACGGATACTCGTAAAATGAGTCCATGTCCGAGGTAAGCGTCCACAACCATGGAAAGATTATCTTCTGAGCGTCATGCCCGAAGACGAAAATTGACGCCATCAACACATGGGCCACGCCTAGATATATGTCGTCCTCGTGGGGAGGAATGCACTTCCCGAAGCGCTTGAGCAAATCCGCTCCGGACAAATGGTCGCCGCCGCATGCCATCTCAAAAAGCCGAAGGCCTCTAGGATCGTGAGGATAAGTGCTGTTGAAGTTAGATCCCCCAAATCGTAGCCCCGTGATCAACGCGTGATCCCGTACCGTGTACTCGATATCCTTCCCATTAAGGTGGAACCAAATACCAGCACCGGACCAAATGCACCGAGCAACTATACCGTGCAGAGCTGGAGAACACATGCTGCCCGGTGTCCATCCTATAAAATGTTCGAAAGGCCCGTTCCGAAATTTGTCTAGCAAATCATAACCCCCGACCTCAAGAAGGGTGATTCGGATTTCCTCTAGTACACTAATCCTATAATAAGTATTCGGTACCGATATACGGTCAATAGAATTCGGCCTACGATACCACGGACGCTCCGATATCTACATAATTAAAGCATTTAATTAGAAAATATTCAATAATAACAATATAAGACAAATTTATGTCAATACTGTGTGGAAATAGTTAAAAAACGATCAAATACCACGCGGTACATATATGATTGAACTCAGAAAAATATATAGGTATATAATACGTTAATACCGCTGGCAAATACCAAGCAATACGTATCTACCGCGCGTCATCCGTACGCGCGGTAGATACTCTGATGCCAGCGGTATTACTATATCTAACTTACTAACACAATTCTAAGACTAATGATGTATATACCGCGCGTAGAGAATCAATGTATAATGAAATTCCATAGGTATATAGCACACGGTACATGCTAAATTTTGAATAAAATTGGTAATTATATTGAGAATGGTGTTATTACCTCAATTTCGTGGGGTATTTCTTCGTCGGAGTGCTCCATCTCACAGTGGGCGCTGAGGGAGTGTCTATGGTATTGGGTCTTCAAGTGGACGGTAGATGCATGGCCTACCGGAGGAAATCAGCGACGGTGAGGGTGGTGTTGGGGCTGTATATATTGCAATGTGAGAGGGTGAGCGACGGTGGAAGAAGCGTGAGAGGGGGAACGACGGTGGTGGTGCACGGTAGAAGGGAAGAAAAGGGGAAAGTGAGGGTAGAGGACGGTAGATGTGGTGTAGGAGTTGGAAAAACATAATAATTATGTTGGTCAAAAAGTAGATATGGTCAAAAGTGAGTATTTTTTATATATAGATTAGGAATTGGATATTTTCTATATAGATGTTTTGAATAGTGGTTATTTATAATTTTCTCCCATTTTCATTTTCAACCTACGAAAATGGGTAGTTTTTGCAATCAAAACTTTTCATTTTCTGTATGCAACTCTAGATCATGTATCATCACACTACATTGTAGAAGTGTATGAATATGCTATATATCAAACAAGTTGTGAACTAGTTAACCATCACAATCAGAGTGAGACACGCTTTCGGTTAAAGCACTCAAAATACTCTCACAAGCAAATATAAGCAGAAAACCATCCTTGATCCCAAGAATGAGCAATTGCAGGAGAAAAAAATGCGATCCTCTCCAGTCCGTCATACAGCATTACTGAATTTTCACCCCATCAAAATCCCAACCAAAACCTCAAAATTTGATGTACGAAAGCCCTTAATTTCAAGAGAGCATACACCAGCATAAGCATTCATTATACAAGCAAAATCATAAACTTAAAAAAAAAACACACGCACACACATTCCATTATCATATATGAGAAAGTACAATATAAGGAAAAACAAACTCTAATACGACAAATCGTTTCAACCAGTTGTACTCAGCAAAACTTCGATTAAGGCACATTCAAAAGAGGTAAATGAAGAAGAAGATACCCTCAAGGGAGCGCGCGAAGCGCAGAGGGAGAGAAATGAGTCTTGTGGTAATCAGGTCTTGCCGGAAGAATCAATCAGTTGTTTGGATTTGTCCAAGCAAATAAACTATGCTGAAAAAGAGGAAGAGAAATTTAGAAAGTGAATTGTCCATTTTGTTTTGATAGTGCACTATATCTAACTGGGCCTGAAAGCCCATTTTGATAATACATCCATATATTATTGAACCAAACAAAATGTTTTATTTGGGCTCCTTTTTACTACTACGTGCAAGCAAATCTTTACTGGGTGAAGAAATTTTAATTTATTTCCCACAATAAATCATAATTAAGGAGATTTATAAGGTTGCGGTGTTCGTAATTATTAATTAAAGCATATTTTTCAATGTTTAATTGCAGAGGAAGATTTGTATTACATTTGCATATAATAAAATAGTTTGAGTAAAGACAAGGTTGAGGCCATCTCCAATACCCAACACCAAATTTTACACCATTTTGCAGTAATAATCATATCAAATAGTAATTCATCTTCAACCATAAACTCAAACTTAAACTCAAAAAGAATATTCTTCATATATTCTTCCTCATATCATTTTATGTAATTTTGCAAAACAAACTTTTATACTTTTCAATATTACATATTACTCCCTCCGTCCCACCAGTAATGACCTATTTGTATTATTTTAATACACCTATCTACTTTACAAATGGGTCATTACCGGTGGGACGGAGGTAGTACATCCATTAAAATTTTCAATTAAAAATTTAATTTATAATTTAATTATTATGTAAATAAAGACAACTAAAATAGACATTTACCAAACAAATAAAATTATGTAATTGATAAAATAAATTACATTAAAATATAAACTCTAACATAAATTTTAAATAATAAAAAGATATTATCATTCTTAAATAAATAAATTAAGAGAACTAATTTTAATTTGACCAACATTTTTAACACTTATTTATTTATGAATAATTAAATTACACAAAATAAATAAAATTTCAATATAAATAATTTGATTAGTATTTGTTAAAATTGATGACTTAAGAAATAAAGCTAATTGAATAACTAAAACCAAATAATAATTTTCAAAACTTTAAAAGGGTGTATATGCAATTAACAAAAAATTAAAGTTAAATGGGTATTCGTAAATAGTAAAAACTCAAAAATAGTGTGGAAGAGAGAGAAAATGGTGTAATACTTATTTTGGGTTTGGGAACGATGTTACATTGGGGATAATTCTTAACCCCAAAATAGGATTTGGGGTTACATTGGAGATGGCATGAGGAATATGCGATCTTAAATCTTTCGGTGATTGTGTACAGGTATTTACTTGCAATTCCTTCACTTTTTTATATGGTAGCTATAATATCATGATAACATTAAATTTGTATAGTGTATAAAAGTTATTTTAATCTCACTACTTCCGTATGATTAAAATATATAGGAAAATAGTGATTTTGGCACGAACCTAGTGTTTAACAACGGGCTGACGTATTAATCATGTTTACTACCAAATACATGATTTGATAGGATAATTTAATCCAACCATATAATATCTTTCCTACCAAACAAGGCAAAGGAAATTAACTAATCTTGTGGATAAATGATTGCTTCGAGAAGTTTATAAACAAATTTTATTTGTTAGGAGTTCGTTTTTTTTTAAATGAGAAGGAAAATAGAATTGATTCATAGATCAGCCGAGTTTCAGTAGTTCATCTTTACAGTACTTATTGAACAAATATATAGCCAGTACTTTATATTCTTCCAAAGTAATGTAATCAAGTTTAATGAGTTTATAGTTGTAACTAAATGTTGAAAACGAGACCAGCATATGATTTGATACTAAATAATCAACAACTAAATTAGAACAATAATAAGTTTTGAGCACATAATTTTTGTTAACCGGTAGTGATATATATAGATAATGGCTTAGAATTAATATATGAATATGACATGCAGAATGGATGGTTGAATGAAAGTCAATGGAGTATGAGAGCCACAAAATAGCCGAACTTAGTTTTCTTTGCATTTATTTCAAATTTTAATGCACCTAATATACAAATATTCCTCGAATATATATATTAAAATAAATAAATATACGCACCACTCGTATAGTTGGTGTGATTTATGAGCTCACGAGTGCATGCTACAGGTTGGAAATAAGGTTCTTGAGACACTTTTTATAAATTTTATAAAGAATTTAATTAACTAGTGAAATATAAATAGAGAAAAATATAAGAACTTGCATGCGTTACATTATAATCCATTTTTTGTTGGCTGTATATTTGATTTTATATACAAGTGTGCGTACTCGTATTTTATATATGTGTAAGTATATAAAAATACATACATATATAAGAAAATGAGTGAAGAAAAAAAGTTGATGATTGGGAAAGTAGAAGTAGAAGAGACCAATATATATGAAATAAAATGGTGAAGAAAAGAACGAGATAACAATTCAATGGGATTGGATCATTGGAGGCCGTAAAGCTATTCTTTGACTGCCTCCTCAATCTTTGATTTCATTTATGGATTATAGAGGTTTCACGGTTCGTTTACAGGTTCGAACCGAACCAGCGGTTCCACGATTTTCGGTTTGGTTTTGGAACCAACGGTTCCGCAGTTTTACGGTTCGTACCTTTTTTTTTAAAAATTTCTCTAATTTATTTTATTGTGTAGATAGATATAAATGTTTTCTACTCTTTTGATGGAGAAAAGGAAAAAAAAAAGAAATAATTACAAGTTCATAACATTTAAATAATCAACTTATAATTAAGTTGTTTACGTATCCAACTCTATATTTAATTTGAATTGAATTGAATTTGAATTGCAATTTTAATTTCAATTAATTTATTTTATATGTTTTATTTGTTTTGTTCATTTTTCAACTCTATATTTAATTATTGATATTTCAATTTATATAATATGTAAATGTTATACTTTCAAAATAAGAAATAAAAAAAAACGGTTTGGCGGTTCGGAACCCCGAACTGTAACAGAATCGGAATCAAAATTCACGGTTCCGGTTCAGAACCGTTTCTCACGGTTCGTTTCCAAAATCGCCGGTTCTCGGTTCGGTTCACGGTTTCGGTTCAAATGGACACCTCTAATCGATTATATGTACATATTATTATTAATCTTATTGTTGTTATTATTATTATTATTAGTAGTAGTATATATATAGAGTGTATTTCAATTAGGTTTAATACATTAACGCTACCCCCTAATGAGCGCTACCTAAGCGAATTTTCTCTACATATATATAGTGTGCTCGTGTGTAATTTAGGGTACAACTTATCATTCTAGGATTTTAAACCAAGAGATAAAACACAGTAGTTAGTTCTAGTATTTCAAATTAGTACTTTGTTTTTTTTTTGTCGTGGATTCGATCGTGATTCAACCTGGAGACTATTTCTAGCTAGTGCATTATTTCCCGTTTTATTCGTGAGTTCTTATTGCTTTTTTATTTTGTTTATTGTTTTTACTTTCTTGTGGCTTCCTTTTTGATCAAGATTGAATTATTGATTTCTTATTCTATCATCCATGTTGATCAATCAATTAAAGTAAGTCAAGATTTATTTCCTTTAATCCCTCGTTCTTAGAATTATAATTTAATTGCTTTCTTAATTCTCGCCTAGATAATTCGTTTTCTCATTCCTTTAATTTCATACGCCTAGGTAATTAATTAATTTAGATTAATCATTCAAAACTCAATTCCTTTAATTGCTTTTTGTTAAATAACGTAGATGAAACCCTGTTTAACCTTCCTTGAGAATACGACTTGGGTTAACTTATTAATCTATAATGACTTCGTTCTCTTGCGAGTAACTTAATTAAAATAAGTTGAAACAACACTCCCCCTTGGACATTATTGTGTGATGTACATATCTCATTAAAAACCTCGCTAAAAAATCCTATGGGATAAAAACGGTCGAGGAAAAGAATATATGTCATACACATACATAATACATTATTTGTTGTCTCATTAAAAACCTTCACCAAGAAAACTCAATGGGAAAAAAACTTGATAAGGGAAAAAGAGTACAACATGATGTAGCCTTTGAGGCGTAATTAGGTAGATATTCAGGTCTAACTTTTAAACTTCTTCGGAACATTCGCTCCCCCTGAAGAGTAAAATCTTCCAAATATACATTGAATATATTCTGAAATGGAAAATGGAGTGTTGACAACATGCTCGGTGGTTAGAGACTCGTGCCGATAACGTGTTGTAATATTGAATTTGTTCGGCCCTACGAATCATCTATGTAGAACAATAAACTGAGAAGAAACGCAGAGAGAAGAAAATAAACTCAAACCGCGCACGTAAAAGAAATTGTACGGTTGAAAACCCTAAAAGTATATTATTATATATATAATCGTTTCACTTTACAGAAGAGATACATGTAAATATAAATATGTTAATATTCTAAATAGTAATATCGAATAATAATATTTATAACGAATACAACAATTATATTCGAATCTTTCATGTATAAGAATTATACAACAATTATATTTGAATCTTTCATGTTTAAGAATTATAGGAAATTAAAGAAACTGTTACCAACTATTTTAAATAACAACTTTTTTACATTTTTAGTTTATATATATATATATATATATATATAATGTTTGAAATTAGGAAATTTTTAAATACCTATATGGGTCCATGCCTCCTTTGCCTTTCAATTGGCTTTGTCTTTGTATATATGCATATATATATATATATATATATATATATATATTTCTTCAATCCCACATAGATACGGCAATTGATATATTTTTTTTATAGGATTAAAAAAATTACTAGAAAAACAAATTTATTAATGTTAGAGTTTTTCCGTGTATTACAATAATTGAAAATGCTATATCAGTTAATGAGTTGAAAATTAGTGATTTTTTATGGAAACAATCCAATATAGTGAAGAATTCGAAAAGGAAAAAATAAGTTTATCTTTATGGAATTATATTTAAAAATCTCCTTTAAAAAAAATGCCAAATTCACATATAATTAATGACTTTGATTGATTACCTTGTCACAAATTTAGGCATGTAACCAAAGATATCATTTTCTACTTTACAATGAGGCATATTTGACCCACAAGAGAAAAAGAAATCAACCGGGAAACTCACTTTTAATCATGTTTTGAATGAATGTAAAACAAAATTATGTGAGAGAGATATTTTGCCACATAATATTTTATCACTATACTTTGTCAAAGATAATCAAAGTAGGACCCTAAACTTCATTCTTGCATGCTCTTTAGAAATTCACTCCCAAATTAGTAGGCCCCATGCCCCTCTTAGTTTATATATATATACATACATATATATATATATATACATATATCATCTCAAATACGCGCAGAGTTATTTGTGAATATGCATTATTCATATATAACTGAATTAAATTTGTATATTTTTCATTTTTTTGTATTGTACTATTTTATATATTTTATTAAGTATATCAGTGTTCTAAAAATCGGCCTAGGCGGCACCTAGACGTTAGGCGGTGCATTGCCGATTCGATTAATGTTAGGCGGACTGGGCGGACGCCTAGATGGGCTAGTCGGACAGAACTGCTAAAACAAAAATAAAGTTAAAATGGACAAACAACCTAAGTGCCCAACATAGATATAACCCCAAAATTAATTTTTGACCTATTAACATATCATATAGCACACAAAATCAACTCAACATTACTATTTGATATGCTCTATAGTTTAGAGTCTCGTCTTTTATTAAGAAAAGACAAAGAAAATCAAAATTTGTACTTTCAATATTAGATTACAAATATATTATAACTTATTATGAATCATTTAATCTAAATTCTAATGTATGTATTTCATTTTAAATTTATGGATATTATATTTTACTTAACATATTATGTGTTTTTAACTTTTATTATAAATTGGAAAATGAAATTACAAATAATGTATGTTTATATAATTTGTATTATATAATATGATGTAAAATATAAAAAATTAAGCATTAAAATTTGATCCGTCTAGCTAGACCCCGCCTAGACTCCCGCTTAGCCGCCTGGGCGCTAGTCCCCCTCCACCGCCTAACGACTTTTAGAACATTGAGTATATAGAGTATATATCATATGCATGGTCATACCAAGAATGATAATATATTGCTTTTAATTGTATTTATAAATTATAATATAATATATTTTATATAATAAATCGGAACTTATAATTGTAATTTTAAATTTGGAAATTGTTTTAGTGGAAAATTTTTAAATTTTGAAATTGGATATTATTTCCTTAAATTTTGCAAATTTTTTATGGATTTACCCTTTTGTATTGTTGCTTAAACAATGCAAATGTCATACCTGTATTTAATTTAAAAAATACGAAATCAATTATTTCAATTGGATCAGCACAAATCTATATATATATATAAAACACCTAACATTCAATTTGAAATCAATTGCAAATCAATTTCAATGGCAATTTTGTAAATACTTTTAATTTCAATGTAAATTTTGTAAATATTTTATATTTCAATTGTATTAGTAATTACATGATTAATATATTAATTATTAATCTATTTATATATCTATATAAAACACCAATCATTAAATTTCAAATTAATTGCAAATTATTTTTTAAAATCAATTTCAATGGCAATTTTATAATTAACTTCAATTTAGTAGCAATCATAATTCAAAGAGCAAAATTTCTAAAAATTGCAACGTATTTCAACGTAAAATTACTTATTATTTCATTTGCAACCAACATTCAAATATTACTATATATTAATCAACTATTAAACTGATTTGCAAAAAACAAATCTAAATATTTTAAAGTACTTGATGTTATTTATAAATACATAAAAATATTTACAAATTATTATAAATAAATAGTCTAATAAAATGATGTTGGAACACTTAAAAATTATCCAAATATAAACTATACACATATTTAGGAAATCAAATATAATTACATTTATCAATTAAAAATGCACTAAATGAAAAAGATCTAAAAAATTGTAAAAATAATGTAATTTGTAGTAGCATTTTTATAAATAGTGTTAATTTCACTAGCATTCATAATTTAAATATTACTACTAAGCCCCTAATTTTTAAGAGTTTTTAAAAATAAAATTAAAATTGTAATGAATTGTAGTTCCAATTAAGGAAACAATAATAATTTCATCAGCAACAATAATTTAAATATTATATATTAATTAATAATTTAATTATACAAAAAATTGAAAATAAAAATTCTAATAACGGTAAATTATCTTATGACATTTAAAAATACAAAAACATATTTTATAATTAAATTAAATAGATGAATATATGATCTTATAAAGTTATGATGAAAAACTATTTAATTATGTAAATCCAAACTATACAATTATTTACTAATTTACAGATTTTACAATTATTTACTATTATATACTCCCTCTATCTTTGACACATTTTTCTTTTTAGGACGTCCCACTAAGCTTGGCATACTCCAAAAATAGTAAAAATTATCTTTTAAAAAAAGTGTGGACCATAACACCTTTATAACTTTTATACTCCCTCCATCCAGCGGCCATAAGAGAATCGGCACGAGGATTAAGAAACTAAAGTGTTGTGTGTGAATAAAGTAGGAGTGATGTATTTTAGAGGTAAAAACTTTTCTTTTTTAGGAAAGTGACCACTTTTAGTGGGACGGCCCAAAAAGGAAATATGACCACTTTTAGCGAGACGGAGGGAGTACTACTTTATACACTTTCCTTAATAACCGTGCCGGAAATAAAAGTGTCAAGTTTAGTGAGACAGAGGGAGTAATAAATTACATTTACCAATAAAAACATAATTAACATTTTTTTATATTTAAAAACTAAATCGGATAACTAACTAATCAAGTCCACTACTTTGGTGACACATTTAATTTAAATTTATCAAATTAATAATTATTTTAAAATCACTATTAATGTCCACAACTCAGATTTTGTCCACCA
Source organism: Leonotis leonurus (assembly GCA_026898415.1). Classification (NCBI taxonomy): domain Eukaryota; kingdom Viridiplantae; phylum Streptophyta; class Magnoliopsida; order Lamiales; family Lamiaceae; genus Leonotis; species Leonotis leonurus. The sequence goes on from JAPKLX010000083.1 coordinate 587,931, forward strand.
CTCTTCAATCTTTACTAGCCACTAAAATAATCTTTTATGATCAATACACGACACACTCACAAAAAATGATGAAACTCAATCCATTATAAATTGAGACCATGCATAGAAGCCCATTATAAATTTTTTTTTTAATGGATGTCTTAATATTTTTAGAGAAAATATTTAAAATTATTTTATTTTATTAAATATAAAATAATAAAAAATAATATAATATAAAAATATGAATCGTTCATATTTATTTTTAGTTAACACAATGAGAGATATTTTTAGACAATCAACTCTTTGTGAGATAAATTATATGTAGATCAATATTAATTAAAAAATTGCTCAAACAACTAAAAATTATAACACTTATAAATATGACTATGTTAATTTTATTATATGATCAATTAATTATTATTAGTATTTAAACTAATTAAAATTTATAAAATTACAGAAGTAGAAGTGCTCATGATTGTAGTTTGGAACCTAACTCCTTCGAATATTCAAAATCAGAACCAAATCGTTTTTAAGATAGTTCACGATTTGTAATCGAACCGTATAGAACGGCTAGAATTATGTTTATGAACTATCCAAAAAATTAATACTAATATATATGAAAATTTAAAAATTCTTATTATTATGATTACGTAATAATTTATATTATCATTTAACTTTTCAGATTTTTAATGTCGTTTTATTTGTTAATTTTAAAATTAGAATGACTGTAAAAATAAAATTTAAATATTATTATATTATTATATAAAATCACAAAGTTTTATTAATTTCCAAATTCCAAAATTAAATTTTGATTTTTAATTTATTTTATTATTAATATATTCATAAGTTTTAATGTGTTATTGTGAATTATATAAAAATACATTTTACAAATAAGAAATAAATTGAATTGGGTAAAATAAATTGAAGTTACTGTTTTGGATCGCTAATCATGGTTTCAAAAATTTGAAATTATAACCGAACCGTCCTCTACACAGTCATGATTTGAAATCGAACCATCGTTTATAATTAAGGTTCTAAAACCACCGATTATTATCTGATTACATCATTTTCGATTATTTTAAATATCTATATGCATAAATTATTGATGAATAACATATTCCCGTGCATAGCACGGGTGCACAAACTAGTCAACCATTAAAATTGCTTCATACTACTTCTTATACTAGCTGGCATTTGTACTTTAACTCACTATATATATATATAAATAAATTACTTAAATTGACAAGTTCGTGAACTAGTTAATATATAAAGTTCGCAAACTATTCAATGCTCAGGTTCGTTTTTAAAGTTTGTGAACAAACTCGTTAACAAAGTTACCGGAATATTCAAAGTTCAACTCGTTAAAATTACATTTGAATATGTTCGTGAACTTTTAGAACTGAATACCATTAGGCTCGCGTTTGGATTGAAAAATAGACTGAATTCGGTTCGAGACTCGAGTTCGATTAATTTAGTAAACAAACAAATTTTAAACGATCTTTTATAAAGCGCGTAAGTTCCAAACAATTCACGAATATGATTCGCTTAAACTCATAATTAAAATAACGGTTTCATCATAATAACGTTCAAAGATGAATGACCTAAATGAATATGATTGAGTACTTGAAAATAAATACTACATTTCATGTAATCAACTTTACGTTGAATATCACCAACATGTGTGGTGCATTATGCAATGAGATGACATTACAGTAGACAAACATTTATAATTAGATTGTGCATAAAGTGAAAGTTAATAACAAATTTATCAACCCCCCGTTTATATGCGACCTAAAAAAGTTGGTAGCATTTTATTTTATACTAATTATCTGGAGCAATTGTAATGTTTGGTCGTGTATCACCAATTAATAAAATGATGTACAGTAATAATTTAAATTCACATGTATGTATTTGTTTATGTGCTCGCAATAATAAATTTAGTATGTGTATATAACGCTTATCCTCCTTGTGCATGAAGATTTATTGCACCTGTGACTACAAAGCGAGCAAAAGTAGCGGGCCAGGCCGGCCCGTCGGGCTAAATAACATTTATCGGGTCGGCCGTCCGAAATTCATTGGGTTTTTATAATTGCGGCCCAGCCCAGTTCTCTTTAGACTATCGGGCCACCGAGCTAAGCACGTCCATTTTTTATATATATAAAATTAAGATAAATATTTAATATTATAAAAATATAATAACTTAATATCCTAAAATTTCATTAATGGATTTCAATATTTTTATGAATAATTAGTATATAAAAAAAAGATATGAATATTTGAATATTTGATTTTTTTAATATATTAAATAAAAATATTATATTTAAAATTCGATTTAATTTGAAATTTCACTATAACAAAAATTAAAGATTATGTTAAAATTTAATTTTTTTAATATACAAAATAGATTTACATTTAAACAATTATATGTAAATGTGTTTTATATATTTATATAAATATTAATATTAATATATAAATATTTATTTATATATTAATCATCAAATATACAAATACAATTCACCAAAACATTCTATGTATTTTCAAAATCAATTATAATAATTAAAAATAATATATTTTGTCGGGTGGGGTTTTTGGCCCGGAAACCCCGGGCTTTTTAGCCCCAAAGCCCGATTAGCTCACCGGGCCATCTGAGCAGGCCAAAAAAGCCCGATTTTTTTTGGGCCTATTTTTTCCGAGCCCAACCTAGCTCAAACCTTGGGCGCCCTGGGCCAATCCATCAGGCCGGACCCATTTTGCCAGCTCTACCTGTGACTGCACAGCTGTGTATGTGTTGACAAATTTATGTTAGACGTCTTTGTTATCTCAGAACTACAGTTTGTGCAGCCTGTTCCAAGAGTTGTTTCAAGAAAGAGACAGTCCCTCCCAGCTGGTGAATCTTTTATACATGGTAATTTTCCTTATTCGTTATCATGGTCGTTTGGAAATTCGCGGGAGACGTTTGCTGAAGATATCCGACGATTTATTACCTTCCAAGAAGATCCAAGAAGATATATTCAAAATACTCCAAGAAGATATATTTGGAAATCAAGATATGCAAGATCCATATTACCTTGGAAGGAAGTTGCTGCCATAAAGGGTTTTTCGTCTACACCCTATATATACAGGCCATGGACGACTGTTACACTTGAACCTCTCGAGCATATATTTATATACACCATACGTGAGAGTTCCGGCCAGTAGTACGCTTATTGTGTGATTATCTGAGCTACTGGTTCATGTGTTTGTTCCGCTACGCATACACACGAGCGAAGATCATATACAACACATTAAGTGATAATGATTTTCATTGTGAGAGTTATTGGTGAATGCTATACGCATTCCATGTGCGTGTAGAGCAGCCTATACGTATTCCTTGTGCATGTAGAGGATTTCGCCGGCGATCGACGTGAGGTTGAGAGTTGGGTTGAGTGATATTGTAATTGAGTGAATTATAAACTCAAAGGGTAATCCTAGGGACTTGAGGGTACTAGAGTTGGTTAGTCTAGTGAGAGGCTAGCTTAAATTACAGCGTTGGAGAGTGAAGATGTTTCTTAAAGCGTGGAGGAGTCCTTAGACTTTAGAGAGTAAAATGTCATTTGTAACTCGAGGTTCTTGAATAGTGAATTGATCACTTGGGTGTGGCCTCCCAGACGTAGGTGTTTAGCACAAAACTGGGTTTACCAATTCCTTGTGTTCGCTTATTTGTTATTGTGTGTATGTGACTAGTCTCATATACTGTCTCACTATTACATAATGATGTGGGATAGACAAATCTTCACTTATATAATTAATTTAATGTATAACTTAGTATCCAGCCATTTTGAAATTCAGTGTTCGACATTCACATTTTACAAAAACTTTCATCTATCTTCCAGTGAATATGGTTAATGTGTCATGACTGGTGCATTTTTGATAAAATTGTACTTCCTCCCGTCCCACTAAGCAGTGTAAGAGTGATAAATGTGGTAGGATCCAAAAAATTTTAAATAGATAATTTTTACTATTTTTGGAATGTGACAAGTTTAGTGGAATGTCCAAATAAGAAAAATGTGTCAAGTTTAATGAAACGGAAAGAGTATTATTTATCAATTTTATTTTAAAAAGTTGATTATTTAGGCTATTAGGTTGGATAACAATATTACAATTTACATTGAATGTTGGACTGTTCGACTGATTATATATATATATATAATATCTAGATTGATCGGTAGTCTTATTACAAAAAATTCATTTATCAGAAAACCGAAATCTTTAACTTAGTATTTTACTTTGCAATTAATCAAATATTCAATATATAAATGAATGAGGTGTTAGAGAAATTACTATGACATGGCGGATCCACTGAGGATGAAGAAGAGCTACTAAAAAATTTAATATATTTTTTATTGTTGTAAAATTATAAAAAAATTTAATATATTTTTTTATTATTGTAAAATTATAAAATTATCGATATTTTTACAAATAATTATGTAAAAGCATCTACTATGAATTTGAGTTATAAAAAAATTATAATTTTATTTTATTTATTAAAATTTAGCTCCTAATAACGGTTTTTTTCTATGTCCTCACCAGATAACATAGATTACATGTCATGTGAAATTGATACTAATTTGGCATATAAGGGAAGTAAAGATATTGATAATGTTATTCTTTGTGTCCGGATGTCTAATTCGGTTTCTTTTTGAAACTTTTTTGTTGGTTACTTTCTTATTCTATTATGAAAAAAAAGATACTATAAATAAAATTTTCAAATATTACAATAATTTGTTTTCATTGATGACCTATAGGGATACTCTCTTTAATTTGATATATTATTCCTACAACATTAATTATGTGATTTAATTGCCTTGGTGGATATGATTTCCCCTATATTGCTGCATAATAAATAAATACTAATTTTGCCTGAATTGCAATTAGGACATTTTCTTTAAGTCATATCACTCAATTTCTTGAAATTAATGACATGTATACGGCTCTCTTTATATTCTTGACATATTGAAATATAAGTATATAACCAACAAAATTGCAATTAACATCATGGGGCACAAGGGCTTTAAATTTGACAACCAAGTCCCCCACCCAAGAATCCACAACCATGCATAAATTAATGGCTTTATACAAAATAATAATCATCACAAAATTTTGGGGACCCGAAAAATTAGACCTAAAATGATAGTGGATGCTTCACTTGTTATAGTTAGTGGAGTAATTTACAATATTAATATCAAATATCCTATTTTTCTTGTGCTTAAGCTTAACTAAGGTTTCTAATTTATCATTTATGGGACCAAATTTAGCACTTGCGCCGTCAGCTAAATAATATAGTAACCACACCATAATCACAAACTAATATTTTTAATTAATTTACATATTTTTCAAACCCTAAACAATGATGAGGATTGATTGATGGGAAGCCAAATTAAAAGACATGGACAACTAATCTCTTTTTCCTGTATATTTTGCATGGTAGTGAGGATTTTCAAGACAGTCAACGAAGGATTATTACAATGTACTGAGACTTAATGATACTAAGTGTTTTTTTTGTTGTACTGTGCATATTTTTTTAATTTTCCTTTTTGGTGGGGTTTTGATGCTTTTCTTGTTGAGCATGATTTTTCAAGTGTTGAACCGCGGGTTAGCCAGGTGTGTTACAAAAGGGTCATAAGGAGAAATACATTAATTAATTACTACTATTATGCCTTTAAGAACAATTTATGCTTTTCAACAAAATATGTTGCCTAAACCTATATGCATCGACTCCAATAGCCCCTTCACAAAAAGGATTAATTTTTGGTTATTAAGGTTAGGTTACACATTATTTTAGGGGATATAATCATGATTTTTTTGGAAGGGAAATGCTAATATATTATAGTACTATATAGTTTAGGATCGAGTATATTTACATCTCACTTTTGTATGGTACGTGATTGAGGCTCAGTTCTAATATTCCCCTCCCGACCTAGCATTCAATAATAAAAAATGGAAAAAAAAAAAAACATATATATATATATATATCAAGATACGTAACAGAAAAAATGAAGAAACAGCATGCAAAAATAAATTGTAAAAAAAATGTTCTAAGGTGAAATTGTAGATAGTGATTGTAAGTAATAAGTGATGCATTGAAAAGGAAAGGACCATACACACTTCCCTAATTTGAGACATCTGCCTCTATGGAACTTATAAACTGCCCTCTTTTTAGCCTCAATTTCTTCAACTACATTCCCCACACCCCATCAGTCATCACTCTCCCTACTACCCCCTTCTCATTACCGGCACAAATTAACGTGTTTGTAATTAATGTATCAATTAATATCACATAGTTGTATATAAAAAATTATGGTAATTCGTATATTTATATACGCAATTATAAAATAAGTATTAAATTAGGAGAAAAAAACAAAAATATTCACTTTAACAAGTACAAGATAAAAATTACAACTTACATGAGCATACAAGGAAATTGATCATGTGCTATGTATTTCATTCACAAAATAAATTGAATAATATGAGTAGATGAAGAAATTTTTCATGTTATCACGTAAAATTAGGGATGACAATGGGCCGGATCTGGCTTGGTCCAGATCCAGATCCGAAAATTTTGACTTGAGTCCAAATCCAATCCATATCCATTGGATCTTAAAAATCGAGATTCGTGTCCAGATCCATGAGATCCGCCAGTTCCACAGGTCCGACCCAAATCCATGCATTTTATTTTTTAAAATAAATTCTAAAAATATACTAAAATTGATAATAAAATTATGATAATAACATAAATCAACAACAATATAATTGATCAAAATAACACTATGATTCTTATAGAGCACTATAACAATTCAAAATAAGTCATAATTTTTTAAACAATTTTAAAATCATTGATGTGTCAAGAGAAGTTGTGGCGAAATAGATTGAAATTAAAATCAAAGTTTAAAATATTTAAGAAAATTTTAGATATTGCACCTACTTATAATATCATCAACATCTTAAAAAAAAGAGAAATTCAATAAGTAAAAAATATTTAGAATTGGATTGAACTATATTTAAAATAACATAGATTTTAATATATATATATATATATATATATCATAAATAATTAAATAGACGGGTCTATTAGGCGGATCTGGACAGAATTTGGGTTTCAAAAAACGTGAACTCCAGATCCAGTACTAGAAAATTGAAAAAATTTCAGATCCAATCTGGATCTATCGGGTCTAAAATTTAAAGAATCCAGATCCTCAAAAATGGATATGGATATGCGGATTTGGATCTGATCCAGAATCCACTCCCATCCCTACGTAAAATAGGTAATTTTTATTTTTTTATTTTAAGTGAGTATTTTTTTTTATAAAAATGAATAATTTTACATATTACCTCGATTAAATTATACCATAATTAAATGTAAGACTCAAAGACAACACAATCTTAACGTAAATTCCACTCATTTAGTTGTACAAAAACATATATATATTCTCTAAGGGCATGGATACAAGTTTTCGATGGTACGTAATAAGATTGCCACAATAATTCATATGTAGGAGGTAATAAATAGTATCATCACTAATTTACATTAGATAAATAATTGATGAGGTGCTCAAGATTCTATAATTAAACGAAATGGTAATAATGGGACTTGGAGAATAATTAGGAAAGGCTCAACACACAAACAATTGACACAACACCATCGATTCACTTCCTAAATCCATGCACACACAAAAAAGAACAAGAAAAAAAAATCTCACCGCCCAAGAAAAGCAATGAAACGTTGTCTAAAGCAACAGAATCAACATTAATAAAACCTCAAAAGAATAACACAACACAAAAATTACAATTATATATATAAATGGATATTAAAAATGGTGCTTCTTCTGTTACTATTTGCTGCTACGGACCAACCTTTCTCTTTAGTCTCTTGCTTTAACTTTGTTGGCCAAGACCAAATGCCTAAGGGGAAAACATATTTTTTGTATTTACTCTTTTTCACCAAATCTCTCTCTCTCTTCACCTTTGCTGACCATTGCTGGGCCGGCATTGGGGACTGGTGCTTGGAAAACACACACCAATATTGGTCTCTGAGTGTGTGTGATATATAGAGAGGGGATGGCGTTAGTGCCTCACTTTATTCTGTTCAAATTCGATAATTTGCTAGTACTACTATTTTGCTGCTGAGAACGAGGCTGTGTTTCATCTCTCTCTCTCTCTCTCTCTCATAATTGCATTGTCTTTGTTATTAAGGTAGTCTTGTCTCATACTCATATTTGAGTCATCCATAGTCGGGGGTTTCTCAAGTTGGGGTTTCCTTCTGCTCTCTTCTCCTCTCTTACATTTGTACTAAGTGAGTGTATAGTGTCTGTGTTCGCGCGCTAGATTCACCAGCACTGCTGAGGCAATCCAAGGAGGAAAGCAAAAAGATCGAATCTTGTGAGAGATTCTTGCCTCTGATGTTCGAATGCTGAAAGATTGAAGCTTTTTCCGAAGTTGGGAATACCCATTGCCAAATTTTGTTACTTTTTTACATGAAAGTTGGACTTTGGAAGAAATAGAAGACAGAGAAAGCAGAAGTTTTTGTTTTCTACTGCTTAATTTTTAGTTAATTTGAGCAAAAGATTATATTTTTCTGGGCTAGTGGGGGTGGGTGCGAAGTGTGAATGAAGGAATAGTGTGCAAAGATGAAAGATGGAAATTCCAAGAAATCCAAGGTTTTTACTTATTTTTCCCTTGTGGTTTCAATTGTTTCTGAATTTAATGTAATATTTTGATTTGATTTTTTTTTATATCTGAGATGAGTTTGTTTTTGGTGTCACTTGAAGCTCTCTTGGTCCAAGAAACTGATCAGAAGATGGTTTAATATCAAGAGCAAAAGTGAGGAGTTTCAATCTGAAGAAGCTGCTTATGGAGGTGAAGTTCACATTTTTTCCCTACTTTCTTGATGTTACTTCTTTTTTTTGTGTGTGATTTCCAACTTGAATATCTTGTGATGTTTCTATTATTGTTGATATCTATACATTTGGATGCTTAAAATGAAAAAGAAAAATTCTTCATTTTCATTTGTCACTTTGTGATTTTCGTGATTTATGCCTTTGACCACCTCAATTATATGCATTAGTAATATATCTGACACTTGGATGCTTCAAATCAAAACAAACCATTATCTTCATTTTTCCAATTGTCTTGTTCTGTCTTTCAATGGTTTTGTCTTTTATTCACAAGACAGTGGCTCCTTTCAGAATTTCATTTTAGTTAATAAAGAGAATATTTTTTGCTCACAATTTGAACATATTACCTTAGTTTGCAAAGAGATTGGCCAAGATCCATCTTTTTCTAATGCTAGTATTCCTAATTACCTTTGTGCTTGATGCCTGCTTTTCAAGAAATAAGGACAATAAAAAGGGACTCCATTATTGGTTTAAGAGAATTGAAGTAAAGTTTTAACTCTTTCTTTTTTGTTTTTCCCCTCTTAAGGTGGTGATGTTGAATGGAGGAACAGCTTTTCGGAGAGGGAACCATCTACAGTCAAGAAAATTAAAACAGGTTAGTGGGAATCATAGTTCTAATTTTGAATTTTTGAATTTATATATTTTAATTTATAACTAGTAAGTTCTTGTAATGCTTATATTCTATCCATTGATGATACTGGTTTTGAAGATTGACACTCACTTCATTTTGCAGAGAAATCGGCAAAGAACATCGAGCGCTCCTTCTCCCGTTCACGCTCGCGTTCGAGACGGGGGAGAGCCTACCTTGATCACCCTCAGATTATTAACATACAGAACTACAGGTTTTGCTATGTTTTCTTGATTTATGTGATTGATTCACTTGGTTTCAATCCTTTGCATGAAGTTTTATTTAAAAGCCTTTGTTGTTGCTTGTTTCGATTTCTGGAGCAGCCTCTTTGTGTCAACATGGAATGTGGGAGGAAAAACACCATCAGGAAATTTGAATTTAGATGATTGGCTACACTCTGCACCTCCTGCTGATATATATGTGCTTGGGTATGTCTTGATTTTATATGTATGTATCTGTATATTGTATAATTTTGTCAATTGCTTATAATATCTTGCTTTCTTGTTTGCTACTTTAGATTTCAAGAAATAGTTCCACTCAATGCTGGTAACATTCTTGGTGCTGAAGATAATGGTCCAGCCAAAAAATGGCTTGCACTCATCAAGAGAACACTAAACAATGCACCCGGCACCAGCGGCAGCGGTAGCAGCGGCCGCTGCACTCCATCGCCCGTTCCCGACCCCGTCGTTGAATGGAACGCCGATTTTGAGGGCTCAAGCAGGCACAAGGCCTCGACTTTTCTCCCCCGCCGATCCTTCCAGACGCCACAATGCTATAAGATGGAGAATGACATATCTGCTCCTCAACCGCGTCTCGATCGGAGGTTCAGTGTGTGCGACCGGGCAATCTTCGGTCATAGGCCTAGCGACTACGACCCAAGCATGAGATGGGGTTATAGGCCGAGCGATTGCTCTTCGAGCCAGAGGGCAAGTGATTACTCATCCGGTCCTCGAGGAAGTGACTATTCGTCGAGTAGGAGGCCGAGCGACTACTCATGGGGACAGAGGGCGAGCGATTTCTCGCGGTGGGGTTCGGACGAAGATTATCTGCCTGGGGATTCACCTAGTACGGTCTTGCACTCACCGATGTCTTATAATGCATATGAGCCACCATCTGAAAATGCATGTGCTGTTCCTGGTCACTCGAGATACTCTTTGGTAGCTAGTAAGCAAATGGTTGGGATTTACCTCACTGTTTGGGTGAGAAGCGAGCTTACGGAACACGTAAAGAACATCAAGGTTTCGTGTGTGGGGAGAGGATTGATGGGCTACCTCGGAAATAAGGTCTACTCATCTACATTAATAAAACAGCAATCATTAGATTAGAGAACTGAGTAATAGGTTTGATTCTTGAATTGTAATATTATTGCAGGGTTCCATCTCCATTAGCATGTTGCTGCACCAAACTAGCCTTTGCTTTGTATGCAGTCACTTAACATCGGGACAGAAAGAAGGCGACGAGCTACGAAGAAACAGTGATTTTATGGAGATCTTGAGGAAAACAAGATTCCCTCGTGTCAACGATGCCAATGAGGAGAAAGCCCCAGAGACAATCCTTGAACACGAGTAAGATTTCCCCTCGTTACTATGATCTATTGTCAATGTTATAAATAGTCTCGTTTCCCAAACAATGGATGTTTACTGATACAAAATGGTTACGTGTAGTCGAATAATTTGGATAGGGGATCTGAATTATCGAATAGCTCTGCCTTACCGGTCCACTAAAGCGCTTATCGAGATGCAAAATTGGAGAGCATTATTGGAGAAGGATCAAGTATGTTATCTGTGCTCTTTAATTTGATATTGAGATAATATTTGAATAAACTATGCTCACTTTTCTTAAAAAAATTCAGCTGCGAATCGAGCAGAGGAGAGGTCGTGTTTTCGATGGATGGAAAGAGGGGAAGATATACTTCCCTCCTACATACAAATATTCGCATAATTCGGATAGATATGCTGGAGACGACATGCACCCGAAAGAGAAACGAAGGACACCGGCATGGTAAGGATCCCTACTACGGTTCATTTTTTTCTACACATACCTTCGTTTCAACGTGCATTTGTACTTTATCACCGTACTAAGTGCTTATGCTGATGCTTCTGTAGGTGTGATCGGATCTTGTGGTACGGTGGTGGCCTTCAGCAACTATCCTACGTTCGCGGTGAGTCTAAGTTTTCGGATCATAGACCGGTTTCAAGCGTGTTTTGGGCAGAGATCGAGTCAGCCCCAAACCGGTTGAGAAAAAGCATGAGCTGCTCGAGTACAAGAATCGAGGTGGAGGAGCTCTTTCCGTACTCGCATGGTTACACAGAACTCTGCTTCTTCTAAGGGACATAATGAATTTGGTAAGTGATACATCGTCCTTCATTTACCAATTTTTTATAGGAATGAGCAGAAAATATCCGAAAACCGAACCCCGGCTAAAATAGTATTCGATTTTTTTGTTTTCCAAGAACCATAAACGTCGGAATCTATATAAAACATAGTTTTTAATCATATCTACTAAATCCATTAATGATCCAAGCTTTAGAATTCTCATAATTGAGTTTAGCTCTTACTTCGTGCAAGTGATTTCTTTAAAGCTTGAAATGACACTAAATGTGTGCTAAGAGTTTCCCCATCTCTGCAGCTAGTGTCTCCGGGACTTTTTCCTACATGAAGAACGACGGGGACACGTCTTTGCCCGCAAATCGAGAAAGGTAAAAAAGCCTTGTCCTCATTATTTTTCAACACAATGGTGGGGGTAGTAGCATGCGTACTTCTCACTTTTTTGAACTAACATCCCTTCCTCGTCAGATGTAGATAGTTACACTTTGGAGACGCTCTAACTTTACACGACGACGAGGCTTTGATCGTTTCTTCCTCCCTTCCTAACATCATTACCATAACCATTTTGGAGCCTAAATTCATTTGCAAGATTCAGAGAAATTCCCACCAAAACATGACTCTTCTTGGGCAGGTACCGTGTTTTAGTCCTTCCACGACCTCTCATTTGGTGACTACTCGAGTTCATGCAGTTGTTAACGTGCACATTACAGACACGACATTGCAGGATCCTCAAATATCTTAGCTAATTCGATAGAAGGGTCGTAGAAGAAAGGCATGTGTGGGAATGCAGGATTCTTGTTTTTTCTTTTTCTTTTCTTTCTTTAGATTTGTTGAAGATTCTTTGTTTGTTGAGAGATAGATTTCTTGACAAGAAGAGAATGTAGAGATGGTCAAAATAAAGAGACACTGTCTTTTTCATCTTTTTCTTTTTGTTTCTTTGCATTCTGGAAAAGCAAGAGAGTATGTGAATGTGATGTAACAGTCATTGCTAAATGTGGTATGAGAAAGAAAAAAATATTATAAAAAATATTGAAATTTTGTCCAATGATTTGTGTTGAAAAGTTATTTTCTTGGTTTCCTCCCATAATTCTCTTTGTCAACTTTTTTCCTTTTTCAACAATAAAATAAAATAAAAAAGTTGAAAAAAGACATGCATTGTCTGCACCAGTGTTTTACTGTGTAAATTTTTGCCATAACTTTGGTTTTATAAGAGTGGTAATAATAGTGAATGAATGGGCATGGGTTTGCAGCACTAGTAATTTGTAATTATTGCAATCAGAATCACTCCATGAATTTTAATATATAGTTTTTCTTTTCCTTTTTTATTGTTGCTTGCAACTTACAAGGCATGGGATTATTTCATTATTGTAAGAGAGCAGAGCATGCTTGTGTTTAGTTTAGTGTCAGCATCATATCATATGTCCTTGGATTTCAAATTTTAATTACAATCAAATAGTACTTTGTACTTACAAGTAAATAAAAAAAGTTATTTAATTTTTCATAAATTGGGTCCGACAATATTAATTGATCATTGATCTATTTAATGAGGCGAAAACATGGATGAGTTATTAGTAAAAAAAATATGATATTTGTTAATCTCATGAATTATAAGTTACTAATGCAATCCAGATCTATTAAATTAACTACTTGAAAATTAATGCAATTATATATCAAAATTCATTTACATGATGAATATTGATAGCACTGGTAGATCTTAATATAGGGCGATACTAATTTATATGAGAATCAAATCTAGTGGGAAACTACTAATTAATGTAACACTTAATTTATAAAAATATATAGTTGTTATTTATTCATTTCGTCATTTAATATATAAAAGAAATATTATGATAAAAAGTATGATTGTAACATATAAAATCATATGTAAAAAATCACATGTATATATAATAAAAAGCTGTGTTCTTTAATTCTTACATACGAACTCGTCCAATATATATTATATATGGCCTCTGATTTTTATCGTTATTTTAAATGCATAGATGCGATTTTGTACATCCAAACTTGTGTCTAAATGGATTTGAGATTATCCATTATTTAATAATAATAGTGTAACATTTCTTATTATTTTAATAACATGATGAAATAAGGCTTAGTTAGAGTTCAGATTTTAGCATATATTATAAATACATTTATTTTTTCAATTTTGAACCATTAACTATGTTATGTATTTATATCAATGCAATATCGTTAGGTGAGGTTTACCAAGTAAGATGAGTCGGGATGAGCGGAGATAAATAGAAATAAAATAAATTATCTAGTGTTTAGTAATTAGACTTAGGAGCGTCTATTCCTTCCAGATTTTGTGGGATTTTTATAAATTTTTAAAATTTGGGGTATTTAATTCAAATTTTAAAAAGTTCTTTAAAATCATGAATACGGATTTTAAAAAGTTTTTTAAAATCTTTAGGCATTCAACAGTCTATGGACTTTAATAGTCTGTATATTTTCATGGATTCTCTTTCAAAAATATATATAAATTGTATTGTACAAAATCTCCTCTAATAACTAAATATTTCAACGGATTCTCTCAAAAAATTTTACAAACCCGACTAGGAATGATAATTTAGCCCCGCCGACCCAAGCCTAACCCGACATTAATATAATTAATATATAAATTATAAGTTAAATATAGTACTCTCTTTGTCCTACTATTCTTGACTCCAAAGTCAATATAGTACTTATAGTTTTGGTCAAATGGGAACAATACTGAGACGGAGGGAGTATAAATATTATTATTATAATTAATATATAATAAATATAAATTAATATATATTAAATAACATATACAACTAAAAAAATTTGGATTTAATATTTATTTACATTTTATAAGTATAATAAATGTTAAAAATATATCAAATGCAATTAAAAAATAATTATACATTTTTTATGCATTAAAAATAAAAAATATTTTAAAACAATAATTAAAAAAATCACGGGCCTGGCCCGAATCCATCCAATTCATATGGGTCTGGGCTTGGGCTTAATTTTCAAGTCTGACTGGGCCATGGGCCTATACATATAATCGCGGGCCGGATCTGGGCATAGGGAAGTCTGGCTGGCCCGACAGATTGGATCATCCCTAACCCCGACCCTCTTTCTCCTATTTTGAGCCCCTACTATGAATGATAATTTTATCGTTCCGACTCAAATTTGTCCAAGCCCGACCCAATGACGTTATGATTGGGTTTGGGCTAATGTTTAGGCCCGGCATACCCAATCCCGACCCAAATATTTAAATATCTTATATTAAACCATAAATTTAAAATAATATAAATATAATAATTATTTTTAATGTATAATAAAAATAAATTAATAGACATATTAAATAAAATATATGAATAAAATAATATAAATATCATTATTGTTATTAATGTATAATAAATATAATTTAATAGACATATTAATGAATATTAAAATATATATATATATATATTTAAAAATAAATTAATTATATATTTTTAAATATGTTAAAAAATAATAAAGTAAAAATAAAATATGAATGTCCGCTCAATCCACATGGGTCTGAACTTGGCCTTGAATTACAAGTTCGATTGGGCCATGGGTCGGCTTGGGCCAATCCACATAACTGCATGTCGGGACTGGGCATAGGGAAGTCCGGTCCAATCCGACCCATTGTCATCCCTAGCCCCGTATTCTATGAAAGTCTATATAAAAAATGTATTATACAATCCTATCAAATCTATGAAAATCCATATAAATTAATAAAAAAGTACGTGATACTCTACATGAAATCTATGGATTTTATAAATCTATAGACTTTTTAAAGTCCAAAAAAATCCAATAGAATCTCAATTGAATACACTCCCTTTAAACTTATAAAATATTTGAAACTTTGTGATTAATGATATGATAAGTATCTCACTTAAAAGAGAGATTAAAATAATAGTAAGGAAATGGATAATTCTAATCAAAAGATTCGGATTGGTTTAAATCGAAGAAAGTAATTTCATTTCGGTCGTATGTGCTGGATTTAAAATTCAATCATTTTATTAAGGGTTAATTGTCAGTACATTCAAAAACTTTTTGTGATTTTGGATTTTTTCCCATGACATTTTATTTTGGCGAATAAATCCATGAACTTGATATTCGTTTTGATTTTTTCACGAAATTAAATTAGTTCCAAATTAAAGTTAATATCGCAATTTAAATTCCAACGTGATAATATTGGAGAACAACTTGAATAAATTAGAAAAGAAATGAAATACACAATATCACCAATTATAGTAGAAGATGGATAGATTGAAAACGAGATAGATATACATAATAAGGATGAGAGCGAGAAATCAAGGTAAATAGATTAAGGATTACGAGAAATGACCATGCATTTTTAATAAAACAATATCGTTACACATTTTATGAAATGATAGCATTTTGAATTATAACACACATATATTATTATTATTGTTATATAGTTAATTAAAATACCACATTAATTTTATTAAAAAAGTATAAAAAAAAATCAAAATAAATAATAAATTTATAAATTAATTTGCCAAAATAAAAGGTTATGAGAAAAAAGCTAAAATTATAAAAAAAAAAATTAGATTTACATGCAATTAACATTTTTATTAATTAGGCGACGGTTAAATTTTAAATTTTCAAATATTCCCCGAAGAAAGACTCATTATGTTAATATCTTTTTAATTATATTATTCGTAATAATGAAAGTTTTTAATTTCGATTCTCGAAAACAAAAAAACTCAAATGGGGCGATCGATTACTGAGTCCATATATATATATATACTCATGATAATTAAGATTCTCCCATTATAAGAACATTTATCATTGCTCATATTAAAATAAAATAAATCAATAATATTGATTTTAGTGATGATGAGACCTTGGAGAATGCAACCTTAAATCATAAGCAGATGCAGCTTGTTGTCTATAAAAGTTGATGTCCTTGCTTAATTATTACACTGGGAATCTTTTTATTATTTTTGACAGAGTTTCAATAACTTATTATATTCATTTAATAGCAATAGAATATACTCATGAATAAATTTTATACTGAATCATAATTGATGAATTATATATGAATATATTAACTGGTAGAATAATACTCTACTAAAATTTATCTTGAATTCTTCGTCTTCAAAAGCGTTAGTAATTAAAAATTACAAGTACATCACTTATCTTCTTATAAATGGTCCTTCATAATTATTTCCATTTCCCCTAATCCCTATGAGCATCAAAATTAATATTGCAAAAAACAAAATTTTCTTTATAGTGTGTGATAACATTATAGAAGTATTAAAACATATATACATAAAATCATCATTAGTCCATAATGATATGTAGATAAATATTAAAGGTATAATAAAATTTTATTTTTTTTACTTTTTAATTAAAGATTATTAATTAGAGTATTTATTAGATATAAAATGATAAAAAAATAATAATAATAAATTATAATAACTCGTTTACTTGTATGGCACTACATAATAATATTATTATAATAGTCACGAACATATTAACAAATACATATGATGGAACTAACTAATCTATTAGGTTATTCATTGCAAATACATAGAACTTTTTTTCCTTTATATTTTTTAATACAACTTTACAATTTGCCCAGAAATGGATGTAGGAATTGATATGTGGAAACAATGTTAGGGAAAAGAAAAGACATTCAAGAAGGAAAAAAAACCCATCATGATGTCCTCAAATCCTATATTTGGTATATGTTGACACAATTTTAAGTTAATATATTAAAAAGTAGAAAGTAAAAAATTTAATATATCTAGGATATGATTATAGGGAGCTGTTCTTGTATAAAAAAGGGGTATTTGGCTAAGTTTATAAGCTACTTAAGAATGTTTGGCAAATTAAGCTCTTTGAGAACTTATAAGTTGTAAAAATAAGCTCTTGGAGCTTATAAGTTCTTCAAAAAATAAGTAGTTTCACCCCAACTTATTTTCTCAACTTATAAGCTCTTGCAATAACTTATAATCTCCAAGAGCTTATAAGCTCTTTAAAATAAGTAACCAAACACCTCTAAGACATTGCGTAAAAAATAGAAAATAATTTGAACAATCGATATGTGTGATTTAAATGTCATCATTATTTACGCATTTAAATTATTAAAAAATAATCGTGTATTTGCATTGTATAAATAACAATGCAAAAAGGTAATTTGGTAAAAAAGAAAGCTATCATCTAAAAATTAAGAGATTGATATCCAATTCAAAATTAAAAACTTTTTATTAACAAAAACTACCAAACACATATATATATATATATATAATTAAATAATTTAATATTGTATATGTATGATATCTATAAATCATAAATTTTATTATTAAGAAAATTTTAAACAAATTTATACAAAAACAATTAAAGCAAATAAAATTATCAATTTCAACATTAACAATGCAAATATATATATTTAATGCAATATTTAAGATATTATAATGTAAATAAATAGACAAAATATTACAAGTTTAATTATATTGTATATAAATAATGCATATTCATTAGTAACCTGATGCAAACATATGTTTCACATGAAAAAAAATATGAAAACAAAAATTGTATGAATGTTAATCACTTCGATTTCATGTATGTACAAATTATACGATGCATACGGACAAATTATAATACATATTTCATACAATGCACAAGACATAAAAAAAACTAATTACAGTGCAAATTGTCATCGTTGCTCCTCCCGCACAAATCCAGAGTAGTCTGTGTGTGCCACTTGCACTGGCAGCGGCCATGACAAACGAGGTAGAGATTTATGTTTCGTCGATTGTCGAAACGAATTGAAAACTTGAGGGACAGGAGTCCTCTGTTGGATTCCATATCAAGCTGGATTTACCTGCATTCTAAACTTCCATCCTCTCTCTACTACACATATATATAAAACATAAATAACTAAACATAAACTAGACATAAGCAAAAACGTAACTAATAACTAAGGATACGATAAACGTGGGTTGCCTCCCACTAAGCGCTCTTTTATCGTCTTGAGCTCGACATGACATTCTCCTATGCGAATTACTTTGGTTGAAAATCGAATAATTCTCTAAGTCGAACACCTACAAAACACAACAACAAAAACCAAGCATAACATTCATTACACAAGAAAACACCAAAGGAAGAGCAATAACGAACAGACAAGACGATATGAAACAACACACGACAAGACAAAAAGAGAAATAATGAACATAAAGAACACTTAGAATCAAAAACGCCTAAAGCTTTCCCCGGCAACGGCGCCAAATTTATTTAGCCTAAAGTGTGTACTCTAGGTTCTCGCAAATTATTACGAGGTCGATTGCACGTGGCAAGCTAACCCCGGTCGGATCTCGATGAAAAGTTTAACAGGACGGTTCTAATCCTAAATGTTATTAAAACAAAACAAAGGAAATCCTAAACACTCTAATAAAGATAAACATGAGGAATAAGAAATAAAACGAAAACAATAAACAAAATAAAAATGTGGATTCGGGATTGAAGAGCCTAGAATTCAGAAAATCTACAATTAATTAAATCATGCTCCTCTAACCATGCTATTGTTTGTTCATCAAGGACTTCCTAAAAGTTAGTCTAACTAATCACTTACGTGTTCTCAATTAGATAGCAATCAAAACTCTCGCATTAGATTACCCTAATAGGAGTTCCTCAACTACAAACAATGATCCGAAGCTAATTAATGACTTTCTAAAGTTGCTTAATTACTAACTTTTGTATTCGACAATTAAGCTGTAATTCTAACTTACGTATTCGAATTATACAATAGGAAAATTAATAACAACCACGAATATGATTCCTACGTTCCCGATTTGGAATCATTGTTTGATTTCACCCTAAGTCTATATAGGAATCATCTCTCGATATCAACCAATGACGATAAATCAAAACGGTGATCAGAAGTTTTAATTAAACAAGCACAGGTAAATTAAATGCATAAATCGAAGAGCAATCATCAACGAATTAAAGGAACTTCTAGACCTAGGCAGAGAAAGACAATCAACCCGTAGAACAATCGAAATAAGGACTAAACATGCTTATAAAGATTGAGTCTCAGGTTGAGAGCCAAACTCACCCTCAATCCTTCATCCCAAGTAGATATTACAAGTAAAGAGTGCTAAACTAGAGTTCTAAGATTACAAGTTTGAGTTCTATTTTTGAGAGAGATAGATGTTAACCTTCAAAATGGCCTAGAAAAGGCTTAAAAACCCGCAAGTACGCGCTGCAGCAGCACAGGCCCAGAGACCGCTGTCTTGTGCAAAATACAAAAATTTTGAAATCATAGAATTGAAGCTCGTCTCGATAGGAATCCGTAGCCGCAAACGGATCTAAATTCAGAGTTGTAACGAAGGAGAACGAGCCAAAATAAAATTGTTGCGCAAAACGCAATAATTTTGTGTATGGCTATGCTCTCGCGTTCTTTCTCCTCTCGTCTTTTGCTCGTAACTCCTAGCAAGCTCTCGTCCGGTTTCCTCGGCTTTGTTCGGCTTAGCACATACGACATAATCGACACCAATTCAGCTCCTATCCGTTCTTCAATTCACCATCCTACAACAAACACGAAAACAACAAAAACCAACGTAATACAAAATAAAAAAACACGAAAACAAAAATAACTAAAACCTAGACACGAAACATCAACTAAAAATACACCAAAAACGAGCTAAACAAGCGCGGCGGTGGGGGGCTAGACAAGTGAAGAGGGAGGTGGCAGTGGCAGTGCAGGTGACGAAGGAGGGGGGAGGGTGAGGAGGGAGAGGTTAGATGGATGTTGGTGGTGATGGAGTTTGAGAAGATGGATTTAAAAGGCAAAGAAGTGGCGGTGGTGGTAGAGTCGAAAGTGGCGTTACATATATATACACAAAGCAACAATAATGCGAACATTGCATTGTATACAACACGAAAAATTATTATAAAAACTAAATATTAATGAATGGAGAGAAAATGAATTCACACGGCCATATGGTAAGGATTAATGATAGTTACCAATATTTAGGTAAGGGTTAATGATAGTTATCAATATTTAAGTAAGTTATATATAATTCTTTCTCATTACATATTATTTATGAAATATATTGCATAATTAAATCATTAAAAGTTCATTCAATCACAATCATCTATCTCCGTAAATTAACGTATGAAATTGCTTCTCATTCCTTATGGAAAATGTCATTTCTATATAATCTACCACCTATAATTATATTACGTGATTGTGTTCAGTTTTAGAGATCTTATAACATTCTGATGTTGTAATTTTGTATCCAAGCAATTCATTTTTATTAGAAACCCTATTTAAACATATAAATTTTAATTATTGATTGCTAATAAAATATCAAAATAAATGATTGCTTAATAATTTGTGTTGTTTTATTTAGAAAAAAAAAAGGTTAGCATCCAGGGATAGATATCATATAGAGTATTAATTAATTAAAATCACAATAGTGTAGTGTTTATGAAAATTCTCCTCTCTTATGCTTTTGTGCATTACGGTACTGAGACGCATTCGTTCTATAATTTAAAACCTTGAACTCATCTTGAATTCATCATACAAACTTTAAGACTTGCGTAGCATATGTTCTAACCCGATATAACAAAAATTATTGCATTATGATAATTTAAGAAAATTAGAAACCACGTGCAATAAAAACCTAGAGGCATTAAAAAGTAAAGAATAAAAATTCCAAACTAAATAAGAGCAAAATTTAACAGTAAACATAACCAACAAGTCTTGACAAAAATATAACTTCCAACTAGTTCTTTGGAAAGTAAAGAGATGTAGTCAGCGCAAAAACCTCTTCTTGGATGATTACAAATTAAAAGAGAGTCCAACAGAAACAATAGAGCACGGTCTAGAATGTTATAAACTAGGCACCAACGACTTCAATCGGCTCAGCAGGTGCCTCCTCAATAGGCCTGTCCAGCTTCACACCAACATCTTCGGCATAGTCACCGTGAACCTATAAAAACATTGCACAGGAGGCATTTATGAGGATGCTTTTGACTAACATAACGTCAACATGAATTGTGCATCACATGTAAATAACTAATACAAATAGATATGGAGCTTAATGAGCATGGAGCAACCTATTCTAATTCTAATATAAACAGTAGGAACAAAATAGACCAAAATCACATGAACTAAATACAACTAGAAAAAACCAAGTGGATATATATATAGACATGAAAAAAAGATAGTTACTTATGTGCTATATATTAGACAAGTAGATAAAAATTCAAAAGAGACTTGCCTCCATAAGCCTCCCAATGTCAAATTTCGGTGCCTTCAAGATCTTCACTTTCCTGATATACACATTCTGGAGTGGGTAGATGTTTTGGGTTGCCTTCTCAATCTCTTTTCCAATTGCTTCTGGGATAAACTTTGATACTAAATCCTTGAGCACGCACGACTGTGACTGGTTAACCATTATCTCGATCATCTTCCTACGGATCTAAAATAATAATATCCAAAAAAGGACAGGAGTAATTAGTCAAAATCACAAAAACAACAATGACATTAATAATTAGATTTCGAAAGATGGAAGTATTTACCTGACGAATCTGGCTGGTCTGTGCATAGCAAGTCTTCTTCTGCTGGTTTACACGCTTCTTGGTGAAGGCAATGCAGAACAACCTCAAGGTGTAACCGTCAGTAGTCTTGACATCAACATGTGCTTCGATCAGAGATTGCCATTTCCTGACAAGTGACCTCAATTTATCGGTGGTAAAGTCCATGCCCTGCAAGAAACAAGAAATGAGCAGCCAAAAACCAAATTAAGGTTATACACAAACATAAACCAGACTTAAGTTATACAAAGAAAAGTTTCTTATATTTTCTCATACCCAGAAGTTTGTCAGAACATTCTTTCCCTGAACATCCTCAGCCCTCAATCGGATCTTCCTGTATGCGTGATCTTCATCACCTTGAAGATCAGCCAAGGACACCTCAAAAACACGATGTTTCAGTCCTTCAGAGGCAATCTGCAATAACATTATCAATTTAAAATTTTAAAAACGGAAAAGGAGAATCAATTTTTAAAGACGAGAGTATCAAACAATCAAATTCAAAAATAGACGAATTTCGTGAAATTAGACTGATAATGGTTGCCACAAAGAATGAGATATTCTTTATGCACATTAACAGAATGATTGTAGGATAACACCATGATATGATAATCCTAATCAGGGATCATATTCATATACAGAATGATATATCAGAATAAGTTTTCTAATATCACATATTCGATGACAGCGTTGTTCTGGAGTGCACTAAGTTAGCATTAAATTATTAGCGAGCTTTATAGACGTAAATATACTCAAAGAGGGTGAGTAAAAGTGAATGCAAAACATTTGGCAAACATTTTCCACTAAAAAAACAGAGATGATGAGATTCATAAGAAAAGGAGTGTCGGTAGAAAAATGAGTTCATGGTCAAAATCTTGACGTTGATTTCATATAAAACAGAATCAAGTTTGATTTTCTCAGCATACTAGCTGAAAGAGAGGAACAGATTGAAATATGCTAAAGAAACAAACTAATCTCAAGAATTTAAGCCAAAGATACAAGTAACAATCTACTAGACAAATAAATAAAAACGCTCAAATGAGCTAATAAACCTCACCTTAGTACCCTGCGTGCGAGTAACTAGAGTTTTACCGACATTCCTCGTGCTGAAAACGGATGGCGCTTTAATATCATACCAGTCCTTCTTAGCGAATGGATCAACGCTAAAGTAGATCAACAACAGAAGACCAAATCAAACGACTAATATTAACAAAAGTCCCAAAATCTAACACTTCATAATGTGAAAAAAATTCAAATAACAATTTTTGGAAAAAGCTTACACTTTCTTCTTGCCTCCCTTCTTCCCCTTAGAAATCCTCTTGTTCTTTCTGCATCAAATCACACGAGCAACAAAAATCAACCATGGAGTTGAAGAGAGGAATTCAATACGTATAAATAAAGAGAGAATAATACCCGACGGCCATGGTCGCAGAGCAGCTTAGTTTCGGCAGATGCGACGGCACTCAATGACAGAGGGAAAGTGTGCTCGCTTAAAACCCTAGCAACCTCTGTTGTTCTTTATAGTCTGCTGCTTTAGGATTTAGGATAGAACTCCTCCTTAATTTGGGCCAGATATATAGTCTGTCTTTGTGGGCCGACATTTGGGCTTTAGTATCTGATAACTAAGGCTTATTTTTATCTTTACGTTAGTACTAGTGATGCTCGGTAGTATTTTTTCAATTTTTCTGTTACGTATTGTTTTTCGTTATTATAGATTTTTTATATTAAATTAATATTCAATCAATTTAAATAATAATATAATAAAATTTAATATTATTTTTATAATATATGAAATATGATTGATGTATATGAGATTATCACATTAATAATTTATATTAAGTTATATCTCGTACATCATTCTCTATTATGTTTCTTTCAAATGAATTTGGTTGGAAACTCATGTTAAAGGAATTTAAATATGATAAAGTGATTATTAAAAATAAACTATTTTATAAATATTTATCAAATTAAATTTTAAGTTAAATTGCAATTTGCAAATAACTTATAAATTCATTTTTTGAAGAAAAAAAAAAGGTATAACCGATGCCTAAAAAACAATTTCTCATTTCAAATAATTGCAAATAAACAATTTCTCACCGACCATTTTCATCTTAAATTGCAAATAACATACAAAGGTCTTCAATTTTTTATATTAATATTTGAAAATAAACTTTTAATTAAAATAAATACTTTGAAATGTTTTGATATTGTTTGTTGATTAGTCTTTGAAAACTGAAGAGTTTACATCCATATAATAATAATTTATTGAGCTTCTAAAGTATTGAAAGTGATAAATACATATTAAAATATACTAAAATTTTCAACATTGTTAATTATATCTACGTTAAAGAGAAAATAAGAGTGATACTAAGTGCATTATAAAATATTGACTTGATATGAATATGATAAATATATATAGTTGTTGAAATTTAAAGTGTT
Source organism: Leonotis leonurus (assembly GCA_026898415.1). NCBI lineage: Eukaryota > Viridiplantae > Streptophyta > Magnoliopsida > Lamiales > Lamiaceae > Leonotis > Leonotis leonurus. The sequence goes on from JAPKLX010000083.1 coordinate 612,819, forward strand.
TAAATAGAATTTGACTTCTAAAATGTTTTGGATGAAAACCATTAGATAAAATATTTGGCTAGTTCTCTAGCTATCCTTCTGCTGGCCAGTCTTCTGAAACTCTTTTAGAACTACCGTCTGACATTGCCTGCTGTGAAAGATCAGCTTTATGATCTGCGGACTACCACAGAGTCAGAAAAGATCAAAAGTCTTGGATTCAAATAATGTCTGGATAGACACACGACATATAAATATATAGAGAAAGAGAATTTTACTATCTAAAAAAGTTTTAGAGGGAAAAGTATACGAGAAGATTTGGTTTTATAATATATATAGATTGGATGATTTTATAATACCGTATTTAGTAGTTTAGTTAGATTTGGTTAAAGTGTGTTAAACATTAACTACAATGCTGAGATAACATACATAAGAGTATAATTTTATTGTAAGGTAGATAATTCATCAAATTGGTTAGATTATGTTGTAAAATTGTATTTTTGTCCCTATAAATAATAAAATAGCAAAATTGTCACTTTTCAATTATTATCCATCTTCATTGATCTGAATATATTATTGAACAAAAATCCACGAAAAAAATATGTAGCTTTGTAAAATTAATTTTGAACAAAATATGCAACTTTGTAATCATACGTTCAAATATTAGTTTTGAAAATTATAAAAATTATGCATTTTTGTATATTCTAAAAGTTGCAAAACTTATAAAAATTACAAATCAATCTATGCTTCTTTCTATAACAGATTTTCATATCAAGATTTACGATCTTAAAGGATTTACAAAATCATACAAATTATAGAATGTAAATTGTAGATATTTGTGACGACACAAAAATCAAACAAATTAGATAGTAATTTCCAAACTGTAAACTATGAAGCAAATTACATATGCGGATGAGGAGGTGAGGGCGGTTTAGGAAAAATAAGATACATGTGCGGAGAATATGTGAAAAGAGGACAATTCAAAGAAGTCTGGTATCTCACTTAGCAACTTCCTTCAAATGTAGAAATCGAAATTGAATAAGGCGGCAGGTAGTGGCAACTCTGGCCTAACCTGACCATTTACAGGAAATATCGATTATAATCTTCACAATCGTTATTGAGCAATAAAGAAAAAGAACATGTCATCCAAATGGAAAAGTAAAAAAGAATTTTAGAAGAGATCGTCAACGACAGAAGTTAAGAAAATATTTAGTAAAAATTGTATGTATGTATATATATATATATAGAAAAGAGAAATATGAAGTGGATGAAGAAGTGTAATATCAATGAACGAAGATAGAAACCAATTTGACAAATTAGTTGTTAAATTAGAACTTTTAAATTTGAAATATTATTTTAAGATAAATGTCGATAGTCTCACTTTTTTTTTTGTAAAGTCAATGTTGTTAATTCGCTTTGCATTCGCATCGATCTGCCATAAAACGTAAAAGTATTTACATGACAAAGAAATGATAAAGTAATTCTAAAATTATCTATATTAGTATACCTTAATTATGTGTTCCTAAAGAGAATCGTTACAATCAACCGTATTATTGTCATTCACATTGAAGTCAACGCCACTTTGACTAAGAACCGTACACAAGGAGTTGTAGTCCTTCCAAATTGAAAGTTTGGAATTCAAGTGAGGATTACCTTTCAAATTTGTACCCGACATCTTTTTCTTGAAACTTTCTTCTAGTTTGTTCAAGTAACCGGCCCGAAATCCAACTACCTAAACTCATACAACTAAATGGATAGTGGTATCCATCAGTGAATGTACATATTTCACTATAAATTTTAGAGGTAATAAATGGATAGTGATATCAAATAACCTAGCACACAATTCAATGCAGTTAGTCACAATGCAGTTAGCCATTCAAATATAACCTACCTCCAATTTTTTTTGGGATAAAATAAGCTATCAAATATACAATGCATAAGTTGGAACATACATACAAGTTGAAGCATGGATGACATTCTTTTTACTTTGCAGCTATAGTCATTCACCATTTCTATCAAATATAAGTTGGAATAGAAATCATATAAGTTGGAACATTTCTATACAAATCATGAAATATTCACAATGCAGTTATACTCATTCACCATTTCTATATACACATACATACAAAAATGCAGCAACAATCTATCTATATACACATTGGAAAGGCATACAACTGCAATTATTATTCTGCACAAAATTATTCACAACCAGATTCAAAATGTGTGAACAACACACATTCAAAAATTGAATATATGAATTAAACTGCAAAAACGAATCAATCTGATGGCTAATCGTGCATCGAATCACACATAACAACACTCAATACACATAACAACAACCAAATCGATTCAACCATGGAGAAGAAATCTTATTCAGAACACCCATATGAATCCCTAGCAAAGAAATCTTACCTTCTTCATTCGATGTCATCCTATTTCAGTGAAATGTGTTGCCAAATGGATATCTAGCTTTCTAATTCCTTCAATCGCCTTTCTATGTACCAAACAACATACTTATCTTGTTTGTAATCTATGTACCAAACAACATACTAATAATTATCTTATCCCTTCTCATGTTATCTACCAAACGTCATATTAAATTATCCTACCTAATAATTTTATCTACCAAACACGATATTAAATTATCATACTTGTTGAAATTACCTACCAAACAAACTATTATACACTATTCATATTATTAATAAGTACACTATTCACATTAATAATCCTATCTTTCTTCATCTCATACTTGATATCAAACGCAGCCTTACAAGTGTGGAGATACATGGGGATAGATAGGAGAGGAGAGAAGAAAGACCGAGTTGGCCCGGCCGGGCCGAACCGGGTCACACAATAACAAATACTTGTCCGCAATACTTTATTACTTCAATTTCTTTAGAAAAGACAAAAAAACAAAAAAAAACAAAAAAAAAACAAACAAACCCAACCAAAATTTTCTCTTTCTAAAATTCTGTATAATACACATCTTTTCTTCTCGCATCTTCTTCTATTTTCTTCACAACTACTGCCAACCCCAAACTCCATCCGAGCACAGACGCTAAGATAAGATCGTTCAAGTTTAATATAATTTTTTAAGAACAAATTAATGTGTATCGTTCAAGTTTAATCTAATTTTTTAAGAACAAATTAATGTGTTTTGGAGTCAGGTACCCGTTATATAACTTGGAGCAGGAATAAGGTATACATGTAGAGAAATTTGAGCACGAGTAAAGTGTACCAAATTCAGTGAGATAATTTAGTAGGATGGAAGAAGTACCTAATTTTGAAGGCTAATTTGTTAAAATGCACAATGTTATATTCCCAAAATCAAATTTGTTCTTTAACTTTGCATCCAGTAAAAGGCAATCAATATTAGACTAACGTAGCATCAGTACAACGAAACTAGAAAATGAAAAATTAACCGGATACAACACAAATTATGGCATTGTGATCATTTAAGAAAACTAGAAACCACGTGCAACAAAATAAAGAATGTGGAGTCAGACAAAAAGTAAACAATAAAAAACTAAATAAGAGGAAAATTTAACCGTACATGTAACCAACCAGTCTTGACAAAAACACAACTTTCATCTAGTTCTTTGGCAAGTAAAGAGTTGTAGTCAGCGCAAAAATCTCTTCTTTGATGATTACAAACTAAATGAGAGTGGACACCACAGAGCAAAGTATAGGATGTAATAGACTAAGCACCAACGACTTCAACCGGCTCAACAGGAGCCTCTTCAATAGGCCTGTCCAACTTAACACCAACATCTTCGGCATAGTCACCGTGAACCTATAAAAACATTGCACAAGAGGGATTTACGAGAATGCATTTGACTAACATAACATAAAAATTAATTGTGCATCATATGCAAATAACCAATACAAATAGATATGAAGCTTAATAAGCAAGGAGCAACCTATTATAATTCCAACATTAACAGTAGGAACAAAATAGACCAAAATCACATAAACTAAATACCACTAGGAAAAAAAAGTGGAAATATATATATATGCATGAACGTATGGTAGTTACTTATGGACTATATCTTAGACAAGTAGATAAAATTTGAAAAGACACTTGCCTCCATAAGCCTCCCAATGTCAAATTTCGGTGCCTTCAAGATCTTCACTTTCCTGATATACACATTCTGGAGTGGGTAGATGTTTTGGGTTGCCTTCTCAATCTCTTTTCCAATTGCTTCTGGGATAAACTTTGATACTAAATCCTTGAGCACGCACGATTGTGACTGGTTAACCATTATCTCTATCATCTTCCTACGGATCTAAATTAAGAATATCCAAAAAAGGACATGAGTAATTAGTCAAAATCACAAAAACAATGATTCTTATAATTAGACTTCGAAAGATGGAAGTATTTACCTGACGAATCTGGCTTGTCTGTGCATAGCAAGTCTTCTTCTGCTGGTTTACACGTTTCTTGGTGAAGGCAATACAGAACAACCTCAAAGTGTAACCGTCAGTAGTCTTGACATCAACATGAGCTTCGATAAGAGATTGCCATTTCCTGACAAGTGACCTCAATTTATCAGTAGTGAAGTCCATGCCCTGCAAGCAACAAGGAAAGAGCAGCCAAAAAACAAATTAGAGTTGTACATACACAAAAACATAAACCAGACAAAGGACATATATTTTCTCATACCCAGAAGTTTGTGAGAACATTCTTTCCCTGAACATCCTCAGCTCTCAAACGGATCTTCCTGAATGCGTGATCTTCATCACCCTGAAGATCAGCCAAGGACACCTCAAAAACACGATGTTTCAGTCCTTCAGAGGCAATCTGCAATAAGATTATCAATTTAGAATTTTAGAAACAGCAAAACAGCAACATCAATTTTTATCGAAGACAGTTTCAAGCAACAAAAATAGAAAATTTTCATGAAATTAGACTGATATTGGTTTCCACATAAAGAATGAGACATTCTCTATGCACATTAACAGAAGGCTTGTAGTGTTAAACCATGGCATGAAAATCCTAATCAGGGATGGTATTCATATGTAGCATGATATCTCAGAATAAGTTTTCTAACATCACATATTCGATGACAGCATTGTTCTGGAGTGAACTATGTTAGCAATAAATTATTAACGAGCTTTATAGCCATCATTGTACCCAAAGCAGGGTGGTAAAAGAGAATATAAGACATTTGGCAAACATTTTTCACTAAAAAACATAAATTATGAGATATATAAGAAAAGGAATGCTGGTAGAAAAATGTGTTCTTGGTCAAAATTTGTGACCTGGATTTCATATAAATCAGAAACAAGTTTGATTTTCTCAGCATACTAGCTAAGAGCGGAACAGATGAAATATGCTAAATAAACAAACTAATCTCAAGAATTTCAGCCAAAGATACAGGTAACGATCTACTAGAAAAGTAAATAAACAAACTAATCTCACCTTAGTACCCTGCGTGCGAGTAACTAGGGTTTTGCCAACGTTCCTCGTGCTGAAAATGGATGGCGCTTTAATATCATACCAGTCCTTCTTAGCGAATGGATCAACGCTAAAGTAGATCAACAACAGAAGACCAAATCAAGCGACTAATATTAACAAAAGTCCCAAAATCTAACACTTCATAATGTGAAAAAATTCAAATAACAACTTTTGGAAAAAGCTTACACTTTCTTCTTGCCCCCCTTCTTCCCCTTAGAAATCCTCTTGTTCTTTCTGCATCAAATCACACGAGCAACAAAAATCAACCATGGAATCGAAAAAAAAAAGTAAGTGTAGAAATAAAGATAGAATAATACCCGACGGCCATGGCAGCGAAGCAGTTTAGCTTCGGCAGATGCGACGGCACTCAACGACAGAGAGAAAACTATTGATCAGGAAATGTAGCTCCTTAAAACCCTAGCAACCTATGTTTTGTGTATTTTATTTATAGTCGCTTTTAGATAGAACTCCTCCATGATTTGGGCCGAATATGGGCTGTATTTGTGGACGGACGTTTGGGCTTTAGTATCTGATAACTAGGCAACATAAAAGGCTTATTTTTATCTTTACGTTATACTCTAGTGATGCTCGGCAGCATTTTTCAATTCTTCTGATACTTATTGCTTTTCGCTATTTTAAATTTTTTATCTTAAATTAATATTCAATCAATTTGAATAATAATATATTAAATTTTAATACTATTTTTATAATTGAAGAAATATTGTTCAATCAATTTGAATAATAATATATTAAATTTTAATACTATTTTTATAATTGAAGAAATATTGTTGATGTCAGGAGTGATCAATGGTTCGGTTTGGTTAAATAAACCAAATTGCTTAGAAAATAAAATTAATCCGACCAAATTAATTTCAAAATCAAATCGATCCAAACCAAAACTTAAAATTTGGTTTCGGTTCGATTTTTGGTTATCCGAAATTCTAATTATATATAATTTTTCAATGATAAATTTATTGTACTTTGCATTCGAAAATTGATACTCAAGTTATTTCAATAAAAAAAATTGTTCAATCTTGTATATGCTAATTTACAACATGGAATAGACATTAAAAATATTAATTTATTCAAACACTTTCAATTTTTAAGCTTACACATACATATTTTATATGATTTGTTTACTTTCCTTTTTTATTACTATGTTTTAATTTTATGTTAATTGTTTAGCATTTAGAACTTGTGATTATTATATTAACAAGATTTTGTAACAAAAACTAATTAAATTTAAGTATTCTATTTATTTATTTTAATTTATAATATATATATATATTAATTTATAATAAAATTTGATCGGTTCGGTTGAAAACCAAACTGTTTTATAAAAAACCGATCCAAACCGTAAAAAAATTGGTTTTTAAAAATTAAAATCAAACCAAATCCGTATATTTTAAAATCAATCCAAACCGACCAAACATCAATGGTTCGGTTTGATTTTTTGGTTTGGTTCGGTTTCTGCTCACCTTTAATTGATGTATATGAGATTATCACATTAATAATTTATCTTTAGTTACATATCGAACATCATTCTCTGTTAACCTTCTTCCAAATGAATTTGGTTGTGAACTCATCTTAAATTAACTTTCTTGCTTTTTGATATTTCTTGTTTACTTCCATCCGATCCAAAAACTCTTATCATAACATTTTTAAATGATCGTAATATTATCATATTAAATTAAAGTTCTTGTTAATATCCTTAATTTAATATGCATGCATATGATTACACAAAGGAAATTGAAAGATTTTAATAAAATAATGGATGTCATTTATTCCTTTTTTTTTGTATTTTGATTTTTCTTGAGTTCAAAACAAAAAATTGTATTATATGTGAGATATTTTTGGGAATTGTATATTCAACGATTGAATAATCAAATATCAAGTCATAATGTCTTATCTATATTCTAGAATATAATTCGATAATATTTCTATTATTTAGGAAAAAAAAGCGGGTAGCGGGAATCGAACTCGCATCGCTAGCTTGGAACGCTAGGGGTTATAGTCGATGTCGATTCAGTGCTTTGAACTTCTCTAATTCAAAACCGAACATGAAACTTTGGTTTCATTCGGCTCCTTTATGGAAACTGAGTAAATTCTTATATAGAAGAGGTGAAAAAATGAACAAAATTATACCCATAACATCTACGTCAACTTTTTATTTGAATATAGACAAAATGAATCACTTTCTGACATTTTTTCTAATTACTTTGTTTTCTCTTTTTGTTTTAGAGGATCCTAAGAAAAATAATTTTGTTTCCATCGAGCTAAAACAATACACTGTAGGAATAATCTAACAAACAAATGAAACTGGATTCTCTGAAAGGCGTGAAACACTTTCAGATCGAATCAATTCGACGGTTCTATCGAATTATTCAATCGGATACAATTCAGAGTTTTGTTCGAACTTTTGTATGTTCTATGTCGAGAAGTTTTTGATCAACGAAATCCTTTTTAAAAGAACTGAAACGACACTTCCAACGGTTTTTGCAATTTTTTAAAATTGCAAAATAGTCCCTCGAAATTCCGAAAATTAAATTTCTGATGAATTTCCTGCACAGCTCGACCCCAGCCAGGGGGCAGAGCCCTTGGACCCCGCCAGGGGTGCTGCCCCTGGAACCCCGTCCTTTAGGGGCTTCGCCCCTAATATCATAATAAATTCATATAAGTGTGCACTCCGCACCACCAAACTTATATGATGTATTATTACGACGATATTGATCAAACAAGTTAATCCAATTACACTAAAATATCTAACAATCCTCCCCTATTTTAGTGTAATTCTTGATTAACTAAAACAAGTCATCTCAACACATTCAAACATTTGCATAAATGAAATATCGTAACGATTGAATTTCATCTTAGTACACTACACATTCCATATATTCGAATAACAGGGCATCTCTAAGGATTGAACCCTGTGAATTCATATTGAATACACGAAGATAATGTACACAAATGTTTACATACTTATATGTTCTATCTTGACACTATATTTTACTAGCCTGTGTCCTTATCCTTCATAAGCATGTCAAAGCCAAGTCCCAGCTTCTTGAAGCGGCTAAACTTCATGCTCGTATAGGTAGCGCTTTTATTCTTGCACCTGCTTATGCAATTTGTCAAAAAAGCTATTAAGAATGTATACATTCAACCTCCTTAACTTGCAGGTCCGAACACATACCTTGGGATAATTCTTTAATGTGTTCCAATCTCGAAATATTAAGCCTTCCACATTGAATTCAGCATCTAGCATCATACTAGATGGGAATTGAGTATCTTAATATTAGAGATTTCTAGTGGACTTTAAACCCATCCCCACAGCCGATTTGCGCACAAGATCTCTACTTAACCCTTTGGTTAAATGATCGGCTAAATTGTGTTGAGTTCTTACAAACTCTACAGATATCACACCATCCGTGATAAGTTCACGTATCATGCTATGTCTAACACCTAAGTGTCGAGACTTTCCATTGTACACTTGACTATATGCCTTAGCCAAAGTTGTTGCACTATCACATCTGATAGATATTGGTGACAATGGTTTAGGCCACAATGGAATTTCATAAACCAAATTTCTTAGCCATTCAGCCTCTTTACCGGCTGCTGCTAAAGCCACAAACTCAGATTCCATTGTTGAATTAGTAATGCAAGTTTGTTTCTTTGATGCCCAACATATAGCACCACCTCCAAGAAGGAATGTCCAACCACTCGTAGAAGAATGATCTTCCAAATTGGTAATCCAACTTGCATCAGAATAACCTTCAAGAACAGAAAGAAACCCAGAATAAGTCAACCCATAATCCTTAGTTCCTTTCAAGTATTTAAATACTCGATTAATTGTTTGCCAATGGATTAAACTAGGATTGTGAGTATATCTACTCAGTTTTCCAATTGCAAAGGCTATATCAGGTCTGGTACTAATCATAGCATACATGAGAGAACCAATAGCCTTTGAATATTCAAGCTGATTCACAACAACTCCTTTATTAGGCACGAGTTTTGCACTAGGATCTAAAGGAGTTCCCGTTGGAGAACAATCTTTGAGATTAAACTTTTCCAATACCTTCTCAATATAATGTGATTGAGAAATAGATATGCCATGTTCTCCACGTGTGATCTTAATTCCAAGTATCACATCAGCCTCCCCCATGTCTTTCATATCAAACTTAGATGACAAGAATTCATTTGTTTTATCAACTTGATCATGGTCAGTACCAAAGATTAACATGTCATCCACGTATAAGCAAATGATTACTCCTTTACCAGAAGTATCAAACTTGCTATATACACACTTATCTGCTTGGTTAAGTACAAAACCATTAGACAATACAACATCATCAAACTTTTGATGCCATTGCTTAGGAGCTTGCTTTAGTCCATAAAGAGATTTCATCAACTTACAAACTTTATGTTCATTACCAGGCATGACAAAACCTTCGGGTTGTTTCATGTAAATCTCTTCATCCAATTCACCATTCAAGAAGGCTGTCTTAACATCCATTTGGTGAATTACAAGATTATGTATAGCTGCAAGTGCTAACAATAATCTATGGTGGTAATCCTAGCCACAGGAGCATAAGTGTCAAAGAAATCAATACCTTCCTTTTGTCTAAAGCCTTGGATAACCAATCTAGCTTTAAACTTGTCTATGCTTCCATCTACCTTCATCTTCCTTCTGAAGATCCATTTACTTCCCAATGGTTTACACCCAGGTGGTAAATCACACAATTTCCAAGTATTGTTGTGCAATATAGAGTCAATCTCATCTTGGATTGCCTCTTTCCAGAATGCATTATCCCTAGAAGCCATAGCTTCATTATATGTTGTTGTGTAATTTGACAAACACAATTTATATTGCGCAAGTGCACGCAATCACAAGTAATATAAGGAAATATTCCAGATTCGTATCCACAGGGAATGTAATCAATACTTGCACATGTTAAACTAAAAACGAAATAAAACGACAAGAATTTAAATCAATAATTTGGATTTTTTTCTACTCTAGAGTTCAACAATGAAGACGAAAATAAACAAGACCAAAGATCAGAGTTAAAACAACTAAATAAAACAACTGAAAATTCACAAGATCAGAAACTCAAACAGAGGACAATAATCAGATAATCAATAGATTTAAAACGGACTTGGGTTCGGATTTCATTCTGCCTGTTCACAATTGCGCACATTTTGCTACAGCATTTCTTCAGCAATACAGATACAGTGGCGTAATTATCAATTTTAGCACACGAATTTTCCAACACATATGCTTAAGAATAAATCAACGAAGCTCATATATTCCTATACCAAGCTAAATTGAATTATAACACAGTTCATCACCAATTACCAATGCCACACCAGATTAATGAATATTCCTAAACAATAAACTAGTGTTCATTTAGCATTTTCCAACTTCAATAACCTTTCCAGAATTATCCAAGTCTAAATCCTCATAATATGCTGGCCAAACACAAAATAAAGATAGAACAAGAGCTGCTAAATGAAGAGTACTACAGAGCATCAGAAATCAGAGCTTGATTCTCATTAAAATAGGCAAAAATCATCCAAACCCAAGTCTCATACAAGTTAGCTCATTCTAGTAATAAAAACAGAAAGTGAAGAGCTGTTTCTCAACATGATAAACAGTCTAGATACAGATTTAGGAGATGGAAATGAAGAGGACAGATGTGTAGGGATGATTCTCCAATCCTCCCTCCAAGAATTTCTGCAGCCGTGCTTCCTCTTTTCCCAGCTGTATGGTAGCTTCCACCAGCTCCAGCAGCTCTCCCTTCTCACCTTTTTCTCCCGTCTAATGTAATCTCCCGCTTCCCCCTTGTTTCTTGCGGCTCCCTTAATATCTTACGGCTGCCACACTCACTTTTTGAGACTAGGTTTCTTTTTTTTAGCTTCCAAAAGACTAGTGTGCCCTTAATTACATTTTGTCTTCTTGTGGCTTTTGACTCCTTTGACTTCAATTAATTCTCACTCCTTCTAATAAAGCCAGCGACAATCAGCCAAAATGCTCCCTTTCCTACACCAAAACATGTTAGATAATAAAGTTGCCTCTTCTCCAAACAAAGGAATAAAACAAGACTAAAAAATAGAAATAAAACAAGAAAATAAACAAAAGTCACCACATAAAAGGCAAAACAAAGAAATAGAAAGATAATAAATAACTCTTATACAAGAGTTATCATATGTCCTTGGATCACCATCAATATTGAAACAATATTGATACTGAAAGTTAATTTCAGTCCTGGATCCTTCCACCAAAAATAATTGGAAATCATCACCAAAAGTTTTAGTTTTTCGTGTTCTAATACTCCTCCTCGGCTCGGGAGGTGTATCAGTCACTCGGTCACTCATACCAGAATTACTAGAGCTTGCAATCATGTCTCCAGGTTTAGTTATAGATGTGAATCTATTCTCATTGCCAAAATCAGCATCCCTTGACTCAATAATAGAGTGCACAACTACATAGTCATTAGATTCTATGACATAGAATCTATAACAAATTGAATTTTCAGGATAGCCAATGAATACACAATCTATACCTCTTTGGCCTATGGTTTTCATTTTAGGATCAGTTAGTCTCACCACTGCTCTACAACCCCAAACTCTTAAATAACTCAGTTTTGGTGGTCTCTTATACCAAAGTTCATAAGGGGTTATCTTGTTCCTTTTGTTAGGAACTCGATTCAGTAAGTAACAGGCTGTCAATATAGCCTCACCCCAAAAACCTTCACTTAAACCAGAATAGCACAACATTGAATTAACCATTTCTTTCAATGTTCTATTCTTTCTTTCAGCTACACCATTTTGTTGTGGTGTATATGGAGCTGTGGTCTGATGTACTATACCAGTAGATTTAAAATACACTGGATCAAAGTACTCACCTCCCCTATCAGTGCGAAGAGTTTTTATCTTCACACCATGACGGAGCTCTACCTCTTTTTTATAGATTTTAAATTTATCAAGAGCTTCGTCTTTCGAATGGCACAAATAGACATAGCAATATCTAGTTGCAGCATCAATAAAAGTAACAACATATTTTTTATTACCAAGTGACGGAGTAGAATGAAAATCACACAAATCACTGTGTACAAGTTCTAATAAAGAAGTATCTCTTACAACATGCTTAGGGAAAGGTTGTCTATTTATCTTAGTCAACATGCAAGTTTTACACTTTTCAGCATTCAACTCAAAAGCAGGTATCAAACTCATTTTCGACATATCTTTCAACCTCTTATAATGCACGTGTCCTAGTCTAGTATGCCATAATTCTGCTTTACCAAAATTAATACTAGAACTAGTAGAAACCATGCAAACAGAATTCTTAACAAAAGAAATATCCAAATTCAACTTAAACATACCATTCAGATAACCAAATCCAACAAAGGAACCATGTCTCGATAAGATATACTTGTCACTTTCAAACACTTGCTTATAGCCACAATTGTTCAACATAATACTAGACACCAAGTTCTTACGAATGCCAGGTACATACAGAACATTACTTAAAGACAAAGAGTTTCCAGAGGTAAATACTAAATTAACAGTTCCTAGTCCTTTGATTGGTTCGGTAGCAACATTGCCCATCTTTAATAAAGATCCATCTTCAATTGACTTGAAATCCTTGAACCATAGAAGATCCTTGCATACATGACATGTTGCACCCGAATCAACCCACCAAGAAACATCATCATCCTGCACATAAAATGCTTCAGAGATTACGGATACATAATTCTCAACAGAATGATCATAGGGTACCAAAAACGGACCTGATTGCTTTCCGGGATCCTTGGATCCACTTGAACCAGCCCCATTTTTCCCTTTTCCTCCACCCTTTCCAGACCTGCAGTCCTTCTTGAAGTGCCCGGGTTTACCACACTTCCAACAAGTCAGCTTAGGCTTCTTATTAGGAGCCTTACTGTTGTTCCTTTGAAACTTTCGTTTCCCTTTACGGGCCTTCGAGGACTCACCCTCTTCCACCATGTTCACAGTGGAACCAGACACTGTTTTAGTATCACCAACAGAAATCATTTCCAAATCATGTATATTTTGTTCAATTTGGAAATGACTTCCAAGTTCGACCAAAGTCAGTTCCTCCTTCTTATGTTTCAGATTATTTTTAAAATCCTTCCAGGAGGGTGGCAACTTATCGATGATACTAGAAACAGAAATGCATTCATCCATTTTCATATCATATTGGGCGAATTGTCCCAATATTCTAAGCAATTCATTATACTGCTCCATGACAGGCCTCAAATCTACCATTTTATAATTTATAAAATTACCAACAAGAAACTTCTTGCTCGAGGCATCTTCTGCCATGTATTTGGCTTCGAGGGAATCCCACAATTCCTTTGCAGACTCTACGTTTTGATACACATCAAAGAGGGAATCAGACATACCATTCAAGATGTGGCCACGACATATGTAATCATCGTTCTCCCACTTCGAGCGTCTCCTCGTTTGCTCCAGAGTTTCATCTTCAACAGACTCGGGCTTGGGAGTACTTAGAACGTACACAACCGTGAGATTCGTCAACATGAAGTGCATCTTCTTCTGCCAGCGTCTGAAATCCTGCCCAGAAAACTTGTCCAACTTCTCGAAATTCCTAGTCAATTCCTTCACAGATTCTCTGTTCGCCATCTTAATTGATTCGATCTTTGTAGGAATAATCTGACAAACAAATGAAACCGGATTCTCTGAAAGGCGTGAAACACTTTCAGATCGAATCAATTCGACGGTTGTATCGAATTATTCAATCGGATACAATTCAGAGTTTTGTTCGAACTTTTGTATGTTCTATGTCGAGAAGTTTTTGATCAACGAAATCCTTTTTAAAAGAACTGAAACGGCACTTCCAACGGTTCCAACGGTTTTTGCAATTTTTTAAAATTGTAAAATAGTCCCTCGAAATTCCGAAAATTAAATTTCTGATGAATTTCCTGCATAGCTCGACCCCAGCCAGGGGCTCTGCCCCTTGGACCCCGTCCTTCAGGGGCTTCGCCCCTAATCTCATAATAAATTCATATAAGTGTGCACTCCGCACCACCAAACTTATATGATGTATTATTACGACGATATTGATCAAGCAAGTTAATCCAATTACACTAAAATATCTAACATACACCGATGTCTCTAGTAAACCAAAGTCATCGCTAAATAGCTATTTTGCTCCAATTTCTTTGTTTAGAAAGAAAAAATTGAGAATATAGTTATGATTAGAAGTTGACTTTTTTTCTTTAGCCACAAATAATAGAAAAAACATAAAAAAAAAAGTAATTATATTTAAATGTATTTACTAATCTAGTGGTTTTATGATAATAAATGTTATGCATGTATGATTTGGTGCCAAAAGTGGTTACCAAAATATCATTTTAATATATTAATAGATTTATGCATCAACATTACTTCTCACATAATCAGTATATTTTGAAGTGTAATTAAATATTATTGTAGCATCTTCTATATGATTCTTGTTTGATTTTTTATCTTCTAAATTAATAAAGATAAATGCTCCTCCATTTTTACGGTGGTGAAATAATAAAACTATTTGTAATCACATATTAAACACAACACGTTATCCTTTAATATGTACAATATGTTTACTATTATAATATTTCATGTTTACAATTTATTTAAAGAATGTAACTTTTTGTTTGCAATTATTAAAGTATAAAATAAGTAATACATAATATTAGATTTGAACTTTTCTCAAAATTAAAAATTATTTTTCATCTCAAATTACTACATGCAAATTAAAAATTAAGTGACAAGGAATATTTCAATTGAGCTCGAGAAAACTCAGGGCAAGACTTTAAATTTTTCCATAATGTAGTTGTAATTATCAGTATCAATCGTCAATCGGTTCTTGAAAAGAATCATCAATACCACTTTATCGAGAGTTGAGAACCAATTACCGAGTATCGATATCTTGATAAATATGTCGATAATTGATTCTTTTAAAATTTGAAAATTATGGGTATCCTAGTAATAGATACTGGATATGATAAAGTGATTATTAAACCGCTGATTCTTCAACATCAGTCGGATCGGACCTCCCTTAGTTTCACTCAAACTTCATCATGGTCATGGATAGATCACCCAGGTTCGGGTCCATATGCAGTGACAATTGCCCTGTGATGACTTGTTTTTGCTACGGCTCCGGTGGGTTCCCTTAACCAAGCCATTGTCTATGAGTCGTCGGCTCATTCTTCAACAGGCACGCGGTCAGAGGGTTCGAATTCCTCTCTTTCCGTTTCTGTTGGTTACTTTATTAAACTATTTTATAAAATATTTACCGAGTTAAATTTTAAGTCAAATTACAAATAACTTATAAATTCATTTCTTGAAGAAAAAAAAAGACACCGGTATCCCAATTTTTTTTTTCATTTCAAATAATTGATTAATCCTCTTAGTTGATTACTCACCAACCATTCTCATTCCTCAAATTGCAAATAACATATAAAGGTCTTTAATTTTTTATATTAATATTTGAAAATGAACTTTTAATTAAAATAAATGCTTTGAAATGTTTTGTTATTCTTTGTTTATTAATCTTTAAAAACTGAAGGGTTTACACTCATATAATATTAAGGGGTAATAGGTAAAATTACCCACTTTCATAAAATAAAAATAAAAAATACCCACTTAAAAATAAAAGATAAAAAATATCCACTTTTTACAATAACATGATGAATTTCATCATGTGCTCATGTTATTCAAGTTATTTTAAATTTGAATAACATGAACACATGATCAATTTCATCATGCTATTGTAAAAGTGGGTATTTTTTATCTTTTATTTTTAAGTGGGTATTTTTTATTTTTTTACTTATCAAAATGGGTATTTTAGCATATGTCCCTAATATTAATTTATTGAGCTTATAAAGCATTGAAAGTTATAAATATATATTAAAATTTTTAACATTGTTAATTATATCTATGTCAAAGTGTTAATAAGAGAGATACTAAGTGCATTATAAAATTTTGACATGATACGAGTATGATAAATATATATAATTGTTGAAATTCAAAGTGTTTAAATAGAATTTGACTTCTAAAAAAGTTTTGGACGGAAAACTATGAGAGAAAATATTTGGCTTTATAAGTATAAAGAGAAAGATAATTTGACTAACTAAAAAAGTTTTGGAGGGAAAAAATATGAGAGTGAAAATTTGACTTTATAATATATATATATATATATGTATAGATTGGATTTTTTATAATATCGCGTTTAGTAGTCTAATTAGATTTCGTTAAGGCGTGTTAAAAATTAACTACAACTAGTATGTGGTCCCTGTGCGATACACCGAGAATTAATACATAATCAACA
Source organism: Leonotis leonurus (assembly GCA_026898415.1). NCBI lineage: Eukaryota > Viridiplantae > Streptophyta > Magnoliopsida > Lamiales > Lamiaceae > Leonotis > Leonotis leonurus. The sequence goes on from JAPKLX010000083.1 coordinate 629,600, forward strand.
CATTTTCAATCATAAAATGTGTATTGTGATGCACAAATCATACATGTTTAAAATATAATTTTGAACAAATTAGCAAAAATACCCACTTTTCATAAAACTTTATTCTTTCTACCCACTTTTATAAAAGTTATCATCATATACCCATTTTAGTGGTTAATGTCTTAAATGTCCTTAAATAAAGTAGGAGAGAGAATAATGTTGACTTATTTATTAAAAACAAATTTTAACTTTTTAAAATAATTAAAAATTCAAAAATTCGCCTTATTAAATTTGGGGTTGTTTGGAAGCATTGAATGTTTGAAACCAACAAACTTTAAATGATATACAACTCATTATTTTCAAAAACTCCTAGCAATTTTATCAACAACTAGTAGAAAATTAGTTATCAAAAATATATGTTCGATTCAAACTGATAACTTCGATTTTGTTCACATAATTAAGGTACGTTGCTAGATCGCTGGTAGCATGAAATAAACTGTCAAATCTTGTTTTTTTGCATCATACACAATTATTTTGAATGTATACACAATTGTAGCATACTTCGATTTATTCATGAATTTTACAATAAATATATGAGTCACATTATATTTCACACCAAATTATGTAAAAAAACTAAACATTTGTAAATTTAATGTATACACAGTTGTCCTATAATTACACGGTCATCATGAAAATTTTGAAGAAATACACAGTTGTTTATGTGTGCACGATTAAATGTACACAATTACACGATTGTTTATTTGTGCGCGGTTGTGGTTACACAGTTGTGTTATGCATTTCGCATATAATATTTATTTTTCTATTTTTCCGATGGTGGTGGAAGATGTCTTGGCAGTGTATCGTGATACATCACAGTGGATCATGGGATAAGTTGAATTACGTAGACGAGGATGAGATACTCATATACATGCCATTGGATCAAATTTCACGTGAAAATCTAATAAGAGAGATTCGCGAGAATGTGTATAATGACAATGATTCCGACTATTTGTTGTTTTACCTTACAAAGATGAGTGATAACCGAAAAATAAAGGTTGCTTTGAAGACTTATACAGATTTGTTTCGATTACTTGTGGAGCAAAAGGAGGATCCAGTTGTGTATGTGATTGAGAAAGGCATCGCACCAGATGCACATCACACCAACAATAAAAAATATGCATTAGATGAGATTGATTTAGACCATATTATGTCGCATGAGGATGAGTCTGAGCCGTTTGAGGATTTTCTAGAGTCCTCAGATGATTACTCAAAGACATCAGATGATGAGAGGCAGAACTAGATATTTGATTCACTAACTCATGAATTTAGTGCTTGGGTTCGCCAACCAGGTCACATTGATATGATTATAGGGCACCGCAATTTCTCATCAAATGATCATTCTACTGGTGAAGCTCATGCTACGAATGATGATTTTGTGTCAAGTGATGTGCACAATTGGGTGATTCCACTACTTGATTTCGAGCGAGCATTACCATTGAATTGGTTCAAACCTATCGGGATAGACGTTGGTTTACTAAAAAAGGGTGTCACATTTCACACTAAGGAAGATTTGACAATTACGGTGGGGTTGTATCATTTGGAGAATAAGATAGAGTACATTGTGGATCGTTCGGACAAGGAGCGCATAGGGTTTGTTTGCAAGCACAATAAGGATTGTTCGTTTATGTTGCGCGCCGTCCAGAAGCAAAAGAGCAATATTTGGAGAGTTATCAAGTGTCATTTAGAGCATAATTGTCACATGAACTTGAACCGTACTACTCCACGAATGGTGCTTGCTAAAATTGTCAGTACATATTATGCACGAAAGTTGGCCAAACAAAAATTTATTTTGAAGCCAAAAGAGATCATGGCAGAGATGCTCGAGCTATTTTCCATAGATATGGATTACCTCTTTGCTTGGCGATCAAGGAACATAGCTATCGAGATGACATATGGCACGTTCGAGCAGTCATATCAGCGACTCCCGTCATATTTGCATTTGGTACAAATGCATAATCCTGGAACATATTATGATATTGAGACATCGCATGCTGGTGAGTTCAAGTACATGTTTCTTGCTCTGGGACAATGCCTAGAAGCATTTAAACAATGTCTGCAGCCGGTTATCGTAGTAGATGGAACACACCTTAAGGGAAAGAATAAAGGCACTTTATTTGTTGTTGTGGCGAAGGATGGGAACGAAGGATTATTTCCTCTGGCGATTGGTATTGGACCGAAAGAGACAAACGAGTCGTGGACATGGTTTTTCGCTAGGCTGCGTGCATGTGTTGGTCAGCCGGATGACCTATTGATTGTGTCTGACCAACATGTCAGCATACGGGTTGGTTTAGATGTCATATATCCAAATGTTGCGCATGGACTATGTTATTATCATTTACAAAAAAATTTAGCTCGACATAGACGTGATGTAGCTGCCGTTTTAAAAAATGCAGCATATACTTATCAAGATGAGGGGTTCAATAAAAATTGGGCAGATTTGAAAGTTTTGAGTGATGCGGCATACACAAGACTTAAAGATATCCGAGTTGAGATGTGGGCACTATCAAGGTGTCCTGTACGAAGATATAGTTTTTTAACTTCCAATCTTGTTGAGAGTATAAACTTTTGTTTGTTGTGGGCAAGAAGACTACCAGTTTGCGCATTATTAGAGACTTATCGCTCAATCCTAGAGAAATGGTTTGATAAGCGACGATCGAAAGCTGCAATAAGAGAACACGAGCTAACCGAGAAAGCTTTACCAAGTTAAGTGTAAGTGTGCAACTAGGTCATTCTTTACCTGTCCGTGCAACCACTACACATATGTTCAAAGTCGAAGAATTTAACAAACAATATGTAGTTGACCTTCAGAACTTGACATACGAGTGTCATGAATTTGATTTAGACAAGATTCCATGTCGTCAAGCTGCTGCTGCAATTATGTAATATTTATTTAAATTATTAATTATAATTTACCATGTTTATTTGGTCTCATCCAATATGTTATTTATTTATATAGGCGCGCTAAGTTGCCCATATATGACTCTGTGAGTCGTTATTACAAGCAACGAACCTTATTGGAGACATACAGTTCTCATATCGCACATATACCACATCCTGATTTATGGGTAGTACCATCTCATATTTCATCCTATATTATCCGTCCACCAGTTATAGTACGTCAAGCAGGTCGTCTAAAGATGAGTGGGATTCGGTCAGCAGTAGAGAGCTCAAGTGATTCACGTCAAAAAATATGTCGTAGGTGTAATGATGTTGGTCATAGTAGGCGGAAATGCATGTCTGAATTACCACGAGAAGATGAACCTACAAAATCAAGAATTCATAAAGATTCAACGACAAGACGACGACAGAAGAAGAAGTGTAGCATTTGTCGTGGTTTAGATCATGACATTCGAAATTGTCCAATGCGATTTTAGATTAATCTTGAATTTTATTTTGTAATTTCTAAAAATTTATACTGCACAATAGCAACATCTTCAGGCAGATTTACTCTCTTAGCTATTCTTTTCGTCGTCCATAACAAATATAGATATATCACATGTAATATGAAATTATGAATAGAAATATATTAAACTTATATCCAAAATATATATTATTTGAATTTAAAAACGTACCGTGGATGTGAACATATGGTTATAGCTCTCAACATGTATGAAGAAATCTTGTCCCAAAGTGATATTATTATGTAATAAGATTACTGTAGAATTTGTCCGTCTATACTCAAGGTACAACCTTTTCAATTTGAGTGGAGTTCGAGGAATTGGAACTAGGTAAGGACTTTGTGTCACAACAGAGGCATGAATCATACGCTTACCCAAATCTTGAATTACATTTCTCAAATTTGGAATTACTTCATCTTCCTGAACTTCATCATCAGATGAGTCTTTCTCAGTGTGGCCAAGTGATAGCACAGGAGAGTGAGATTTCCTTGTGGAGATAACATGCGATGGCGTTGGAGAAGAGACCTACCCAATCTAGCCCTTATCAGCTAATGGCGAGTGAGATTTCCTTGTGGAGATAACATATGATGAAACACCCTAACTCTAATAATAAATAAATAAACTAAATCTTTTGTCAAAATCTTTGAATGCGGAAAAACTATATAATAATTTTCTTTATATGTAACATGTACAACCTAAAAGGAAAATATTTGAACCAAACCAACATAGCAAAACTTTCAATATACATATATATATCATGATAACAGTCTTTCATGAAGCGTATGTCGTAATATATAATCCGACCAAAAACTATAAGTCAACATTTTTAAAACCTTTTCCAAAATAAGTACTGAGTGTGCATGCATAAAACATAATGTACAAAAACTGATACGTCATTCAACACGCCACGCATCTCCGAACTCAAGTACCTGAAAATGTTAAAGTGGGGCATGAGCATATATAAAGTATACTCAGTGTGGGATCATATGCTAGCATTGTCCAAGTTAATAAAATGGTAAGCACATACGGTACCATGACATAACATAATTAATTCGCACTGTGAATAATCAAGAACTGTGACGTCTTGAACCCTATTTACGGGATCTTGGCGACATAACATAAATATTGTGCAATAACTGAAGTGAGAGCAAAATGAGGCAGTTTTAAAACGGCCCTATTCATCACCAACTGATTTCATAATCACACATACAGCTAAACACATAATATTAAAATGGACAACAATAATCAACTGCATAACTGAATTAGATCACCACACCTTAACCTCGAACTTGAACTGAAAATCGAGCAATTAAAATCTCAACAAAGTCTTAGTCGCGCCGCACCTAATCATCACATGATATTAACATGCATTAATATATATGCTAGAACATATAATTAAAGAAATTATTAAATTTTAATATGTATTCAGTTTTATTTATAAGTTTAATTTTAAATCTTAAGTCTTGATTTAATGGATTAAAAATTAGAATTCAAACATTACATTCTAAAGTTATTATTTATTAAGTATAAACACAAATTAATTCTTGCTAATTAATAAATAAATAAAAAACGAGACAATCTGCATCTAGCTAACTTATTACCTCAAATTAAATTTAATGTAATTACTAACTTAACCCGTTACTAACATAAAGGAAGAGCCCCAAACCAATTACTCCCTCTCCCTAGAGCAACTATACGTATTCACTCTTCCTCTCCTTCATAAAAATTTACTCATTCCCCTTTTCTCTCCATTTCTCCTATTAATTCTCAGCAAAACGACACCCCTAACTTCTCAATATTATCTTCTTCTTCCATTTATTAGCCATTCTTGCTACCCTTCCCCATTCTCTAATTTCTCCTACCCAGTAACAACTCTCAATCTCCCTAACTCTCTTATTTTCCTCCCTTATTCTCCATAATCCATTATCTCTTTCTATTTATTCATCCCCCATTTCTGCAGAAATAATTTATTCCACCAAAATCTCATCTTCTTCTACAATTTCGATAGGTTGTGGTGTCAACCGGAACCCCCAATGACGCCACCTCCACCAGCCTCCTCCTCTGTGTGGGTTACGTGAAAGCTGCCGCCGTTGGTGCTCGTCGGCCCTGTACAATTCCCTCTCTCTAATGACCCAACAACCAACAGCTCGAAGTCCCCGTCGCCGTCACCTTCTTCTCCCTTCCACCGTTAACTATAGTAGTCCCAATAACCCAAACCCCAAACTCGTCCTCACTCAATCAAGATTTATTTTCCAATACCACTGGAAGAGAAAAACATGTAATTTATTTCTTATGCTATTTATTTCCATTTTACAGTTTCTTTGTCACATTATACATATTCAGTGATATGGGCATTTAGAGATGAAATTGTTTCTCTAAAAATTCTGATTAGTAAAATACATTCATGTGATTTATTATTGATTTCATGCTTCTACGGATAAAGAAATTTATTGAAAAATTAAATAAATTCTCAAGATAAAGTAAGGTATTTGAATACTTACTCAGAATCAGATATTATGATGAAATTGTTGTGTTAAATTCTGAATTTGGTTCATCACCCAACGAAGGCGAAATGTTTAATTAAGTGTAATGTTTAGTTTGAAGTTTCTGAAATTTCTATTGTAATTGTGTTTATATATTGATAATTCAGTGAGGCGGTGTAAAGAGCCGTGTAGTTACAACTCTCCCATTATATCTCATGGTTATCTAAAAAATATATCTTCTCAAAATATCTTTTAATACTTATCTAATGAGATGATAGGAGGTAAACTCAACTAAAGGTTGTTCAATGGGATAAAGAATTCTTAGGAGAAATACTTATATATAAAATACTCCTAAAGTCCAAATGCTAATTTTATAAAACTAGTTCAAATTATTAATTTCATAAATGAATTTATCATTCTCGTCCAACACTATCATATTAATAATAATCAGTTAATTAACTATAATTTTTTATTCATATATCTTTAACTACGGGCGCGACTTCGACTAAAATAAAAATAAACTCGACATAAAATAATTAAATATCATAAGTAAAATTCATATAAAATCGTAAATAATTTACTGGATTCAGGCTGTTACATATGATGGAGCTGGAAAAGAGTCCTGCCCAATCTCGCCCTCATCAGCTAATGGAGAGTGAGATTTCCTTGTGGAGATAACATGTGATGGAGCTGGAGAAGAGTCATGCTCAATCTCTCCCTCATTAGCTAATGGAGAGTGAGATCGTCGTATGGATTTGTCATGTGATGGCACCTGACTAAGCTCATCATTACCAGAATGAGAACGTCGTGTCGAGCTAACATGTGAACCTGATCTAGAAATAGATTGTCTAGGCTCATGTTGAACATCCAATGAAGGAGGTGAGTTCCGTGTAGGAATGATATGTGATGGACCTGATGGTGCTGGAGAAAAATAATCCCTATTATCATTATGAAGATCACCTTGCATATGAGAACATCCTGTGGAGGCTATTAAGTCTCTCACTTGTTCAAATAATCTACCAGATACCCGAAAAATCCATCCTGAATCTGAATCATCATTAGCTAGTTGTTGACTAACTCTTCGTGCAACTCTACCTACCAATCTTGTCTCTGAGTCATCAGCCACGAGATGTCGACCAACCATGTCTGCTACACGAGCACACCAACCTTCATCACCCTCATGAGCACGCTGCCTCGGTAATGCATGCTCACAACAAACATGGTTGGCCTCTACAATTGGGGAAGCTCTTATTATGATGCTTCGAAACCATCGAATCAGAAGAATCACATTCACAAGATTTTCTATGACCTGACTTAGGGAATTGAACCACAGTCTTTGCCAAATGCCGACTTGATGGATTATATCAAACCTGTAAAGGACCCCTTGTTGCTTCCAAACTCATCATATATAACTCATTCTCCTCCTCAGGAAGTAGAGTCAAAGAAACAATTGTCTCCAACTGTAAACGATATTTGAAAAGGGTTTAAAAAACATTAATATATTAAAAACATCAAATAAATACTAAAATTTCTACTTAATATTACCTTTTGATCGAAGAAATTAATAAAATCAACAGATGATTGGTGTGTGGACCACATTATGCATCTAGGAAATCCAACATTCATGTCTCGACTCCCACACATACGACCCAATTGCGGAATAGCCTCGTATGACCAAATCTGAAATGCCCAAACTGGTCCAAGAAATGATATGTCCTCCTTCCAGCAGCTATACTCTCTGGATTCTTGGGGAGACCACTAATTTGATGGCATAAGATGGAATATGAATAAGAGCCTCATGGAAAAAGCTCCCATAAATCATCGTCCTCAATTAATGCCCATGCCCAATCATCAATGTATTTGCTACCTCGAGCCATGACAAAGAGATGTATCATGAGCAACTTAGCCGCCTTAATGTAGTCATTGAGGTCTGTGCCTAACTCCATGTTGTTGAATTTATGGCGCAGATCGGAAACCTTTGTTCGCTGACCTTGAAAAAATTTGTAATAAATCCCATGTGATGGAATTTCATGTGCTTCATTAGGGTCGAATTTCTCATACGGGCCAAAGAGCAATTCAGACACCATTGCATACTCTCTAACTGAAAAACGAATGTCTGATTCTCCGACATGGAACCACTTCTCATCATTCGAAAAACTCGGATCACACAACTCATGTGCCAAAAGGTGATGAAGAGCCTTGTTTGCACTCTCGCCTCTTCTCATCTTAATAAAATGACCTAAACTCTTACTCTTGAAAGAGTCTATAGCATCATGGCCTCCAAATCTCATCAAACATTAACAAATATCCTTCAAGATGGAAGGGGAGCAATATAGATTTATACAACCTCTATACTTCTGAAGTTTATGCCTCAACCATGCAAATCTAGGCTGCAATTGTTCGAAAGTATATATATGTAAGAAAATAATCAATCGTGTCAATATTACAATCAAAATATAAAAAATGCACTCAATCGTGTACTATTCGTGCAACTGTGCCCTAAACTGTGCCTACGACCGTGTGCATAAGAACAAAATAGTGACCCTCTACATGTACACATGTGAATTCAACTGTGGTTATTTAAAAATAAATCAAATGTGTTCACAATATGCAATCGTGTATTATATCATCTGCATATTCAATATTATTGTGTAACCGTGTACCTAAAACTACAACTGTGCAACTAACCGTGTACAAATTGTATCAACTGTGTACTATTTATACATTAAACTGTTGCCCAAATCTTCAAGCTTTAAATCAATAAACATTATAATACCTGTAATTTCATCTACTTTTTCAAATAAATAATACTAAAACGACCTTAAACACTTATGTACACAATATAAATGCTTCAAAATTCAAGTTTTAAAAATGTGAAAAACTTACCGGCGGCGGCGGTGACGGCAAACCCGTAGATGCCGACTTTGACCGTTGGCGCTTCGATCTCTTTCTCTTCAACTTATTTTGCTAGAAATCAGATTCAGTTTCACTCATTGATGAAGATTTGGGTAGCACACAATTATTTAGTGTATGATTTTTGTGTATGTGCACACAGTTTCAGAATGGGGTGTTAGATTTTTGAATTGCTAAAGTATAAAAATACTTAAAAATGAGTTTGAGATAATAGACTTATTGTATGAAAATGGGTATAGGATAATAATTTTTATAAAAGTGGGTAGAATGAATAAATTTTTATTGGAATTGAGTATTTTTGAAAACTGCCCTATAATTTTTAGCATAAAATAATCAGATTATACTGAGTTATCTCATTACGCTTGAGGTTATTTTGAATTAGATCGGATCAATCTCAAAATCAATTGTATTTTATCTTCACAATCCATAAATATCAATTTCCGAATCGTGTCAGTCTTCTTTTACGGCTCTAGACCTGTATTTTAATTGATGTGTTGAGTATATTGTTAGTGGAATAAAAGTCTTATACTATTTATTAATTAAATATGTGTATCATAAGTAAACTAAAAATTCATGATTTCAAATATGGTAAAATAATGACAATTTAAAGAAATAAAAATAATATATATTGACGATATATTTAAAATCATATATTTAAGTATTTACCAATATAAAATCATGTATATTTTTTATGCAATAATTGAGATGAATAAAGTGTATTAAAAAATAATTTGGCTAAAGTGTATTATATATTTGCGAATTTTGGATACATCTTGATTTATTGATGATAATTAAGTTGTTTGAAGTGTGTAAATAAAAATATCACATATAAATTTTAATATATGTATAATAAATTTATATAGTAAAGTTTTTTTAAATGATTGTAGTTTTTTCATATTAAATTTATTTATTTCATATCATATATCAAATTAAAGCTCTTGTCAAGATCTTTAATTTAAGATGCATATTGCATATGATTAAAACAAAAGAATAGAGGAAGGAGAAAAGTAATTATATTTAAATATATTTAATATTATAATAATTTCAAAATAATAAACTATACTATTAATAAATTTATGTGTAGTGAGACATTAGAATTACCGCAGAAGATTGTACGTTCTCTTAAAAATAACTGTTATATGTATAAGATTTGGCGCTAAAGGTGGTTACTAAAACTTTGTTTTTATATATTAATAGATGTTGAGATAACGTAAATAAGATTATAATTTTATTGTTAAGTAGATAATTCATAAAATTAGTTAGATTATGTTGTAAAACTGTATTTTTGTCCATATAAATAATAAAATAGCAAAACTTTGTAATCAACCAATCGAAGCAGAAAATGGAAGTGTAGAGATGAATTAAATGCGTATACAGAGATAATAATACCGACGACTATGGTGGCAGAGTTAACTTATAATCGCTTCAACTTATAAGTTATCTTTAGGACATAACTATGTGCTTTATTTGTGGGCCAATTTTTGGCCACAGGTATCTGATAAGCAAGTTTAAGTAAAAGTCAAATGTTTGTCTTTACGTTATATTGAACGGTTTTATCAGGGGTAATCATAACTTATATTAAAAAAATTACTCCCTCCATACGTAAATGACATTTTTTGACATTATCATTAGAGAGAGTGTATAAAGTATTGTACAAATTATAATTGTGACATGATTCATATGTATTTTAAAGATGTAATTTTTTATATTTTTAAATTGTTTATTGAGACAATTCAAAAGAAAAATATATATACTATGTCATATTGTATTATATAAAAATAAATAAATAGATAATAAAAAATTTTAATGTTTGAACTCTTATATTTAAAACTAAATAAACAAGAAAATCAATTTATATTAAATAAAAATAAGAAATTCATTTAACCGAATCATAAAAATCAATGTATAATGAAAGAAGCGTTCTCGATGGAGCAATCATATTGCTGAATTCATAAATAAGAGAGGAGACGGTGCAGTGCTAGATGTGGAGGATTTCTTGACATTAGATTTTTTTTTTGTTGAGCGATCATTCTTTGTTTCTAAAAAGTTTTTTTTTTTTTGCATAGAATATTCTGGTATTTTTTTGTACCTTGTATTTTTCTACTTTAAAATTTAAACTGCAACTCAACCAAGTAATCTATAAACAATAATTAAATTTGAAGAAAGTGTTAATAATACATACTCATAATATTAATTTTCAAAAATCTTAAGGGGCCTCAGGCCCCAATGTGGCTCCGACTCTACTCATGCATTTATCATATCCAAACATATTTAAGGCAGTTATAAGGATTTGAACCATCCAAAAAAAAATTTAATGCAAAGTTATTTGCACTATTTTTGAATACAGCAAAAATAATTTTTCACTAATATTGATGTTCCAAATTTCAAGAAATCAAAGTCTAAATATATATATTTTATCAATGCATTATTTTGTATTTGATTCATTTATATATATCATAATGTTTTATTTGTAAATAAGATTATTTTCTACTCCTATCTATGAAGTAATCCACCAAGGTTTGCAAATAGTTTATTTTATTATATCTTAATATCTATCGGAGTGTTATTTTTTATTCTAATTTATTTATTAGTACTTCACTCTAGCAATGTACACACCAAAATGATCGAAGATATTTATTAGCCTATTATTACGTGCAAAGATGAAAAATGTGGAGGAAATATGATTATCAATATCAAATGAATTCGGTTCATTTTTCAACAAAAAATATAAATTATTGATATATTATTTTATTTATAATAACTATTTCAATTTTCTATGTTGTGATTTTATTTCCGGATTTTATATCAAGTTTGAGAGAAAGTTATAATTATAATCTTTTTTGATTGATGAGAATGGATGATAGAGATGATGGTTGATAAGAATTTGAAACATATCAAGTTGAAAGTTTAGATAGATGGTGGGATTTATTAATTGTATTACAAATATGGACGTGGTTAAATATAATATTTCAATTTAAATATCAATATAGTATTCATATATTAATATATGAAACAATAAATTTAAACTATCACTTTAACAAAAGAAATATGTCAAATTTAATTTTAGTTAACATATATGAAACTAATTATATTTGATTATTTTATTATATATATTGTTCCATATGATGTAAATAATTTTATTAATTTTCAAGTTTATACGCAGCGTAACGCGCGCGGGTAAATCTATACTAAGATAATATAAATAAGGGTATAATTTTGTTCATATGTATATATTGATAACATTGATTAGATTATTTCGTAAAATTACATTTTTATTCATATAAATAATAAAAATAGCAAAGTAACCCCTCTTAAATTATCATCCATCTTCACTGATCCGGATATATTTTTAAACACAAATCTACAAAAAATTACGCAACTCTACAAAATAACTTTGAACACAATTATGCAATCTTGTAATCAACAAATTCAACTATTAATTTTAAACATTATAAAAATTATGTATTTCTCTAAATTATAGAGTTGCAAAAATTATAAAAATTACAAATTAATAAATGTTTCTTTTTCTAGAAGATTTTCATGACAAGATTTACAATCTTGAAGGATTTTCAAATGGGCTAATAAGTATATCCACTTAAAATGGATCACCCTTTATGATTTGATTTTGTTCAAATTGGCCCATATAATTGATAAGTTGTTGCAACTTAACATTCGCTTCTAATGTCGTTTAATGATGTTAAGTAAATAAATAAGTTTGCTCTCTCTCTATTATAACTTCTCTGATGACGGCCTCTTCTCCACTTTTGTCAGTCGACATGATTAAGACGCCTCCATTTCTCCTCAAATGCATCAAATCAACTTCTAATGTCACAAATCAACTTCTCAAATATTCCACCTCACATTTCCTCTCTATACCCAACAAGTCAGACAACATCGTCCCGCTTACCAATATGTTCTTCAACAACATAATTCAGAGCTACGGTGATGCGGGTCTTTTTCATGAATCACTTAAGGTATTCGAGGCTATGAAGGCCATTGCCGTTTCCCTTTCTACCATTACATTGACAACTTGTTTTTCATTCTGCTTAAGAGAGGCAGAGTAGGGAAACTCTTCAAGTTGTATGATGAAATGCTTAAGACGTATGGTGTGAAGCCCGATTTACGTACCTTTAATATTCAAATAAGAGGTTATGTTAAGAACTCCATGATTGATGAGGCTTTAAGATGTATAGAGAAATGACTAAATTTGAGTATGAACTAGATTTTGTAACGTAAAATACGATATTTGATGGATTGTGTAAGGCAGGGAAGGTGAAGATCGCGCACAATGTGGTTAACGGTATGCAGAAAAAGTGTGAGAGCTTGAGGCCGAATGTTGTTACTTACACATGTTGGTGAGAGAGTATTGTGGAAAGAGAGAGATTGAGCCATTGACCATTGGATGTGCGGAGAGATATGATTGGTAAAGGGATTAAGTCTGACCATATCACTTACAATACAGTCATAAAAGGGCTATGCGAAACTCATAAGGTAAGTTGTGATATTAGAAGTTGATTTGGCGCATTTAAAAAGAAATGGAAGTGCCTTAACCATGTCGACTGACAAAAGTGGTGAAGAGGCCATCACTGGAGAAGAAATAATAGAAAGAACAAAATTATTTATTTATTAATGACGTTAAACGACCGTTAGAAGGGAGGTCTAAATTACAGCAACTTAGAGACTCCAACGACCCATTTAAACAAAATCGAACCTACTTGAACCTCTACTTTAGGCGTCGGTATGCTATTTTTCTCATAAGGGTGTGTTTGGTAGAAGAGATAAAGGTAGATAATATTAATAATAACTCTTCATTTCTTGTTTGGTAGGCAAAATGTGTTATCTATTAAGTTATCCAATCAATAATAATATCTAATATTAACTATTCACACTAATAATCCATATTTTTTTTATCTTCCTTCATCTCATGTTGCATACCAAACGCACACTAAATTAATAAATAATAAAGCACAAATTATTAAAAACCCTAGACAAAAACCCAGAGAGATCATACCATATTACCATCATCACTTCCTACAAAGAGACTGTCGATCAGTATTCAATCACCAACAAAAATGGGAGAATCAGGAGGAAGAACAGCAGAGATTTCGCTGAAGGATCAGGGCAATGAGTTTTTCAAAGCGGGTAATTATCTCAAAGCAGCAGCTCTTTACACTCAGGCTATTAAGAAGGATCCCTCCAACCCCACTCTTTACAGGTATTCATTGCATAAATCCATTCTATTCCCTCACTTCGCTGGTGTGTGTGTGCGTGAGCGACTGAGTTTGCTAGTGTGTGTATGTTCTTTTATAGGTTTATTATCCAAGAGTTAATGCGAAAATATGGGCCCTAGTTATTCACAATGAATTTTTATTTTATTTTATATTAGCCATGTTGTGTCAGTTTAGCTGGTTGTGGATTCTTCAAGTTTGCATTGTTAATGTTGGAAATGCAGTGCTTTTGAGCTCTTGTGCTCTGGTACTGGCAGTGTTGGATTTTATGCTTAGAACAATGTAGCTGAGTCCAAATGAATTCCAATAAGATTTTGTACTTCGATAAGTAGCACCTGTTTCCTTTGCTTAGATGCGTACTAAATGACATGCTTTCAGACATCTAGTAGAAGTATATTTTTCGTAACAACACATAAGGAAAAAGATGATGTTGTCACTTTCTGAATAATATAGGTGGAAGTTTAGGAAAGATTAAGGATTTAGAGTTTCTCCCCTTTCGCAAGCATCATAAGTGATCTTCTCGAACAATAGAAATATAGGTGAATCTTCCCCCTTTTGATGCTGCTTGCCAAGCTTCTACCTTCCTCTCTTTACATTTTCCTTCGATCTTCCTAGTCGTAAAAACTCAAGTCTTTGTCCATGTTTATTTGGTTCTTGTAAAAGATACCGTGCTATATATCTTCTTCAGATCTGAACTTTTCCAAACAATTCTCACTATGCTCCTTTCCAGCAATCGTGCAGCTGCATTTTTGCATTTGGTAAAACTTAGCAAAGCTCTAGCTGATGCAGAAACAACAATCAGTCTGAAACCCGATTGGGAAAAGGTTAACTATGTACATACTTAAGATTATCATTGTGACTTATAATTTTCTCTCCAAGATATAAAATTTTATATGGTGCTGGTTGCATCTGCAGGGTTATTTCAGGAAGGGATGTGTTTTAGAGGCTTTGGAACGATATGACGATGTATGTTACTTATTTTTCTCTCACAAATATTTAGTGAGCTCAACTGGTAATACAGAATATGCTGTTAAATCTTTAGGCTTTAACTGCTTTCCAAGTTGCCTTGAAGTACAATTCGAAAAGTTCCGAGGTGTCCAAGAAAATCAAGAGGCTTACACAGTTGGAAATTGAAAAAAAACGAGCTCAAGAAGTTGAAGCTTCGAGATCAAATGTTGATCTGACAACACATTTGGATTCTCTGAAAACCGAACTAGTGAGTATAGATTTGCTGTATTCATATTTATATCTCACAGCAACATGTCTTCAAAGCTTCTTTTGTTGCTGGAGACATCCAATACCCTATTGCTTTATTTGCAAAGATGAATCATGAAATGCTATCAATCCTCAATTTTCCACGATTCTTCATTCCATCTACTGGGTGTCTGGGATAACAGTGAGATATGCATGTCTCATTACAAGTTCGGCTTGATTGAGTTGTGTAAAGGGGATGAATGTAACTTAATTATGCCTGACTGCTTAGATTTGGATGATGGGCTGAATTTGATTACCATTAGCTGCACCACTATCTTATAAGATTGATATATATTTTTCTTTTAGCAGTCTGGAAAGTATGGAGGTGAAGATTCTTGGAAAGAAATGTTCTCTTTTGTTGTTGAAACAATGGAGAGTGCAGTAAAATCATGGCATCAAAATTCGACTGTCGATCCTAGAACTTATTTCCTATTGGACAAGGAGAAAATGGACACTGAAAAATATGCTCCAATTGTTAATATTGATAAGGTAATTTACCCTATATGTTAATGTTTTTGCAGCAATACTCATATTTTCGATCAATGGTTCGAGATATTGCTTGTGTGTAATATCTGTATTTACATTTTTCTGTCAGGCATTTGAATCACCACATACACACAACAATTGCTTTTCATTCCTCAGGCAGTATGCTGAAGATTCTTTCTCTCAAGCTGCTTGTTTAGTGGCACCCAAAAATATAATATCCTATCCTCAGGTAATGATAAACTTCATAGACTAGCTGCTTGTTGCACCTTTATTATCATATAAAACAGATATGCCTCGGTGCTTTCATTCATAATACATCCACTTGATCTAATCAAGTGTAAGGCCTAAAACAATTTAGTATCTGGTAGGGGCTAATAATTTAAACATTTCATGTGAGATGTGTGTTTCCATGGATCCTTAGTCCTCACCGTTGCACTTTACTTTAAGATAATGGATTTTTCTTATGCTGGTCAGAAATAAATCCGACTTTCAAATGAAGAAAAGTTGAATTCTATAACTATTAACTAGAAATGTAGTTGGGCATCTGAACAGTTCTGCATTTATTACCAGTTAAAATGATCAATTATGACTCCAATTCGGCACTTCATTTGTTGGTAGTTAGCCCAACCTTGAAGCATTAGTTGGAAACTCTGTTTGTAACTTTGTTATCCTGCAATTTATACCATTCAACAAAATAAAAGCTGTATCTTATTCTTGCTGTATTGTAAGCACAGGTGTGGAAAGGCCAAGGTTCAAGAAAATGGAAGCATGGGCAGAGTGATGGCTTCTTTTTTCAATTTGAATCACCATTGCTTCAGAAAGTATGGTTTATCCCCAGTTCTAGTGAAAAGGGCCAAATTTTGTGCAGGTAGTCCACTGCACCATATCCATATGGTATCTATATATGCACCCTGAACCTAATGAAGCGCTTACGAATTCATACGTGCTATCACCCTAAAATTGCATAATATATCTAGTACTTGAAACGAAGAAACAGCCATTTTCTTCATTCAGAATATTTTTCATGCTTAACTATCACTGTTGAGTGTTATGAAACTTACAGGGTTATTAGCATGTAGATACATGAGCTTTTAGCACTTTTTGTTTTTTAACACGACTTTAAAATTGTACCCACAAATACATGAAGTTAACTGATGTCTGTTTTTTTTTTTTGCGTAGTTCTGTAAAATCCTCAATTAGTTGGTTAAGTGTCAAAATTAAATACGTGGACAAAATGTTTGAGAAAAGAAACGACACCTGGGAAAAAGAAATGATTATGAGGTCTTCATATCCGACAATTGCTGATCTTTCAAAATTATGCTAACAAATGGACAACAATTAAGACCATGTAATCGTGAGCACAACATTAAAGCCATGTTAAAAACAAAAAATGCGAAAAGTTCATGTATTTTTGGATAATAACCCAACCTTTTAAGCTGAACAATTGAGATAAAGCCGTATTCTTAGAATATCATATCTCAGGTTGTTGTATTATTCAGCGGTTCATCTATACTCTTTATAGAATCTGGCTATTTGCTTATTAAATATATCGTAATTAATCTTCTATTTCTTCAGGGATCCTGTCACATTAGACATTGGTTTGCATGAAATTATCCCTCGTTTATTCAAGCAAGCATAGTTTTCTCTTACATATGGATGAAGATTCATCAGAGGAAACACATGCCAAATCGTGGATCTTCTTGTTGCATGCGGTATATCCCAAGATGTGCTAGCACATATTGTAAGTTTCTTGGGGTTTTGCAAATATTCATATCCAAGAAACATCCAAATAGAGATGCTTTTTTGTTGGGTGAGATGAGATTTTTTGTGTGTGGCTGCACCTGTTGTGGTTTTATTTGTAGAAGAAACAGATTAAATTCTCGTGGCATTGTTACTTGTATTATTTAAATTCGTTTTATTGGGTAGTATTTGCTGGAATATATTTTCCCTTATGGATTAGTTTCTTGTTCTACTTCTGGATTGCTTATCTTATAAGTTAGTATGCGGTAGATATCCTAGTAGAAGATCCAATGTTGTTCATGATTCCTTACAGTACCCACACCTTTGTGCTACCATGAGCAGTCATTACTGATCATCTAATGTTAGAATTAACATGACAAAGGTCAAGCCCGTTGCTTAATGTTGGTGCTTGGTTATCTGAAGATAGATAGTTGCAATTATCATTTGAAATTCTGGCCTTTTAACATTCTACTAGTTGCAAGTTTAACTGTCTAACTTCAGATGCCTGGAAACTATTGAGTCTTCTACGTGCCTATGGACTTCACATATTTTGATCTTCACTAATAATCAATGGAAGGGTTTTATCTTATTCAGTTAGAAATATAATGTCTCCATCCTACTATGTTTCTCCTTGGCTTATGTGATTTTCTAGTTCAGATAACTAAGCCTTGCTATGTCAGCTGTTCTGCACATATTTTATTCTTAAACAGCACATCAATAAACCATTGAGCTTCTTGAAACTTAAGCAGTCATGTTAAAGTGAAACTTGAAGTTCACAGAATAGGTTGACTTGTGCTATCTTGATGGCTTTATTTATTCCCAGAATTTATTCTAGTGCTAGATTAAGTGCTTTATGTTTACTTCTTCTGGCAACAGAAGAGGCTAGTTCTTGTCCATGTAAGGGAATAAGTAAAGCTCAGACTGCAAAGTGTGGCTGTTCTTTTGATAGGTCATTGTTATGTGCTTTCACAATATACTATACTTTGAAGATATGCAATTTGCTCAATATGAGCTTAAGATTGTGATAGAAGAGCTAAGCACATATCACTTGGAATTAAGAAATATTCCTCCTGAAATGCTTCAAGGAAATGAAAGATCAACTAGGCAAGTCATATACTATTTTAGTATTTTACAATTATTAACTTGTTGAAGCTGCCAACATTTAGAAAATATCTAGAGCTTCATCTGCAGAAATGGTCCCTCCAGTTGTGGAAAGAAACTTTTTTTCCGTGACATCAAACTTGATCATCCACTGCCTCACATTCAACTACCTTAGGCTTTGGCTTGCACCCTTGGAGCATAAATTTGCAGGCACTCACAGCTTCTCCCACAGTCAGGTAAATCCATTCTTGCCCAATCGTATCTATTATCTTTGATTTGTGTAACTTTTTCATTACTTCTCCTCCGGGATTAGCTAGGAAAAGCTGCACATAACCACTATTAGCCACTCTTCCTTGCATGCGAACATTAGCTATTACTGCAAGTTAATATGAGAAGCGTGTACCTTAAGGCATCTTCTTTCAGCAATTTTCTTGATTTCTTCAAGCATGCCGATTCCACTTGTGTCGATACTTCCGACAGCTGTTATATGCTCCTATTCATTAATCAAATCTGTATAACTGGACTTCAGAATGCATGTTCTGGTAGGAAAACTCACCACTCATATCTAATATTACATATTGCAGGTTGTTTTTCTGTGAACACTTAAGCTTGTCCTCCTCTTCCTCTATCCATCTTGAGATCCTGACAACACAATCAACTCAGTCTCAGATGAGCATGACGGCTTTATAATATAGACTCTGAGATTATGTCAATGAGCATAATCTTTCAACCTTTACCTTTCTCTTAAGTAATTTGCATTCGCGAAGTATATTGGAGCACTAATATTAAGTACAAGAATCCCAGGAACATAGTTCGCCTTTGGGTATTGTTCAACGCTTCTATATGTTATAGAGTTAGGAATATTACCCATGACACTCGTCCTTGGCCTTGCTACAAATAATAGTACACGAAGCAGAGATATTGCTACCTATATCATATATAAATGCATTTCTTTATTAGACTATAGTAGGTAATGAGAAGTTATGATAATCCAATTCAGTTATCACATACCGCAATCACAAGTCCCATTTCGACACTGCCAAAGACAACTCCTATATATGCACTTATGCATATAATGAAGTCGAACTTGTCGATTCCCCACAAGTGGATGGCTGTTTCATAGTCTATAACGCTGATCATTGCTGCGATGATTATGGCTGCTAGCACAACTAAAGGTGTGTAGTGGAACAGCGGTGTTAGAAATAGTAGGGTTAGCATCACTGCAGTTGCCATGACAATGTTGGATACTGCAGTTCTGCATCCTGCATTGAAATTTACCGCTGTCCTCGAGAAAGGACCTAGCATAGAAGAATGACATGATTTATATTGATTTTGAAGAGTTATAATTCCTTTAGACTTTTTGCTTGTGTTGAGAATAACCTGTAGTTAAGTAGCAAGACGTGCAGGAACCTGCAATGTTCATCATTCCCATTGCGACCATCTCTTTGTTTCCGTCTATGTGGTAGCTCTTAAACGCCGCAAAGCTTCTTCCTACGGCTATTCCTTCCTGTGTATATGATTTATCACTAAATCTCAGTTAAAACTTTGTTGTTACTGTGGGTTGTGTGAATTATGTCTCATGATTTTGATTGATGAACGCATTCTAGTCTTACACCATGCACTAGATGATTATGAGAGGTTCTCCTCACAATCTCACATACAATACAAACTAGAGCTAGAATATTAGGTCCTGTCCTCATAAGAACTAAGTCCATCCCGCCTGATTATTATGCACCATAACATGATTTTGGCCAGGTTCATGTAAAATCAGGTGTGAGAGGGCTTCGGCCTACCTGGGCCGGGCCTGGAATTTCATTGATGTTTACAGCTCTAACACTAAGATGGACAGCACACGGCCGAACCCGTCCTGGGTTAGCCACAGCCTCCCCTTCGAACTTGGCCTTGGCCTGGTTTTATGCGTGCTCTAGAGGGGCCTCTACCCAGTCGGACTAAGGTTGTCCCAGCTCATTTGACAAAATTTAATATAATTATGTATAAGTTGGAGGTTTATTTATAGTAGCATGAGCAAAGACGAAATGCAGGGTGTAGCAATATCAAGAGGGGTATTGCGACTTACAGCAAGGGCGATGATACCGGTGACAATTCCCGTCTTGATTGCAACTGAGAGATGAGTTGATCCGAACGTGGTTGCCAACTTGGACACCGATGGTGGGTTCAGCCCTTTCTTTAGGTGTCCAATCTGCCACATCAATAAAATCACCAATCAGGCCAGTGTTTGTGTGTTGAACTAGTAGAGTTGGGAGTAGGGTTGGTTCTTTAAGTGCTAATATGTGTATGTTGTGAAAGTTTTTCTAATTTACTTACAATTTCTATACCATGTTTCTCTGCGCGGGTGAGATAAACCAAAACGCTTCCCAATATAACTGAGGTGAGAGGTGCCAAAGCACTTATCCAGAAACATGCCGGTCTCCTCTTGCTCTGTATTTAATTTCCAAAACAAATGTCTGAATCAACAGGAATACATTTACATTCCACTGTGAACAAAATTAGAAAAAGAATATTCTATTTCTTTTCTGGTTGGTTGTTAGAAATAAAAGGAATCTGCAGTGTCCAATAATAATCACAACTTACAAAGTATCTAGTGAGAAAAAGGAAGAAGAGGAAGCAGCAGCCAAGTACTCCACTCTCCCATCTCCACTGCATCAAAGTACACACCAATGTAACACATATTTATGCAGTCTCTTCAAATTAATCAATACATGCACTGATGCACAGTTATACATACAATTATATATACTGTACGTATATCTATGGGTGTACAGTATAAAAAGTAGTCTTCCAATTAATTAATCTTCAGTACCATGTGTATCTGAGTAAATACAGATTTCATGACTGAAACAAGATCAGCTTCATGAGTAAAATGTACAAGCCCAAGAATGCCCTTCAATTGCTGCAAGCACACAACAGTGGCTGCTCCACCCATAAATCCCACAATTGTCGCATGCGACAAAAAATCCACAACAAATCCCAGCCTACATAATCATAAATAACATTTGTCACTTAACTAGTAGTAGTAGTAGCTAGTAATTAATAATTGGAAGCTAATACATCCAAATTGTTTTCTCTCCCGTCATATATATCACTCTCTCTCCTAATTCTTGAAATTAATTTCTCAATGATTTACTGGCTCAAAATACACTAATAGTTAAGATATATGTTTCTAGATTAATGAATGTAATTTAGTTTAGAAACAAGATGAAAAAGTCGTGAAAAAAGAAAAACAAATTAAGTAAAGATGGCTGAGTGCATACGTGTCTAATTTTAAACCCTTTTCCGAAAGAAATATGTATTTAAAAGTGGGACAAGATAAAAGGGAATACTAATAAGTAGGGCAGCCAACCTCAAGAAGCCCAAGGAAGCTTGGAAGACCCCAGCAAAGAAAGTAGCACTGAGGACTATCTGCAGATAGAGCTTAGGGTTTTGGTGGGGATTCACTTCCTTCCCCACCATTGATGTGATCAGCAGCGACGGCACCGCCACCGTCCCCACCGCTAGATCTTTCGAGCTCCCCAGCATTGCATACACCATCGGCGGTACAATGCTCGAGTCTGCACATAACATGATTAACAGTAATTCATTCATTAAACCTAGCTAGCTCGTCACAAAAAGAAACAAGAATCTTCAATATAACAACAGTTAAATAAGTTATACGTAGGGAGATGGTAGTACTGACATAGGCCGATAACCGGGGGTAAGGTGGCCAAACCGGCATACGTAGGGAGGTCGGCCTTGAAGGAGTTGAAGGTGTAGCGTGGTGCCCACTCGAGGATGGGGACGAGGTACTGCAGCGCGAGGATGAACCTTCTAGAAGGTGGCTGGTTCTTGAACTGCTTGAAGGGGTCATCAGGGAAGAACGTTTCCATGAGAGATGATTTTAGGGTTTGGAGGAAGGGTTTTGCTGGAGGCATTACTACCTCCACACGTTGCTCCATTATTTCTTCCAAGTTTGTGTTATTTCCCATTTAATTTTAATTTACTTTGTAGTATCTTTGAACGTTAGTTGTGAAGAAGAGCAATGTGGGGGGTTTAAATTTGAATAATAAGAAGAGCTAGAGGGGTGAGAAATTAAGGTGTTTGGCACTGCATGTGATCAGCATGCACAGATCAAGTGGAGGAGAGGGATTTGTGTGTGTGTGTGTGTGTAAAAATTTGGAAGTATGTTTCTAAGTGAGTGTATTGGGACTTGGGGGAGGTTGATGTGCGTTTTTATAATAATGAATTGAAGGAACAATAGTCATAAAAGAAAAGTTGGCAATGTTTGGCTTTCTTCTACCTTTTCTATCTCTACAATTGATTGGATTAGAATACATTAACTTTACTTGCACTGATATATACACTGAATATTACCTACCCTTGCATTGTATGACCATCTTACCCTCACACAAATATATATATGATCAACAAAAATAATATATAATGTATTTATTATTTTTAAATTATATTTGTGTAACAATAGTTTCATTTGATTGAAGATAATTGCATGCAATTTGTTTTAATATAACAAGCTATGAATATATATATAAATTTAATATAGTCATTTTTATGGGTTATATAAATTTGTCTTAAACAATCTGAAAAATTCGAGACTGAAGTTTCTCTTAAACTCAGTTTATATACCAACACTGAAGGACCATGCCACTAGGGGTGTGCATCGGGTCCAACCCGGACTGACCCGGACAGACCCGATCGGACCGAAGACCCGGATCTTTTTTATAAGTTGGACCAACCCGGACCGAATGAAAGTCTAGAACCGACCTCGGACCGGCCCAGAACCGAGTTCCGGGTTCGGTCCGGCCCAAAAAAAATACATTTAATTTATATTTTCAGAAATAAATATATAATTAAACTTATATTAGTCTCAATTGAAGATGGGGACAAGTACACATTGTAGTTAGTCTATAATGACTCGTTACAGTTACTCAAATTGAGTGAGTTATGAAATGAATGATTATCAAATATCAACAAATGTGTTGTGTGCCCAATTGGAACAAACAATGATGTATGCTATTCATATTTCAAAATCAAAAAATTTGACATCAAACAGGGAGGTGCGTCCTATTTGTTCACTGAATAGGTGTAGGTATGGGTTTCATGCATTGATTTAGTAATTAATTAAGATTATAACTAGAGCTGTGAGCTGTCAATCTTTCCCATTTCTCCTCATCTTCTTCGGTTCTTCCCAGTTCCCAAACTAAAAAAAAAACAATCTTTACCAAAATAAAAGAAAACAATCTTTACCAAAACAATCTTCCCAGTTCTTCGGTTCCTCTCCGCCGCAGCTCGAGCTCGGAGGCGGTGCGGTGAAGGCGTTGGAATCCCTCTGGAGAGAATGGTAGTAGCTTTGTGGTGTGGGACCTTCTGGAGCGCCGCTGTTGTGAGAAGAGACAGGAGCAGATTGTAAAGCTGCAAGAGAGGTTGGTGATGGTGCAGGATCAAGAAAAGAGGGTTGCGGAAGTAGATCGAGAGCTGAAGATGCAGTTGGAGGAAGCGTGCGAGGTCAAGCTGGAAGCTCAGGTGCCGGCGCCGCTGCTTGAGTTGGAGAAGAAGCAGCGTTTGACTGTTTGAGTGTGAGACTAGAGAGATGAGATAGCTGCTAGGGTTTTTTTTGTTTGTATTGTATATATTTTTAATGAAAAATAAATAACATAATAATATATATTTTTATTTATACGGGTCGGTTCCGGGTCCAGCGGGTCTGAACGGGTTTGGACCCGGACCGACCCGTTACACAATCGGTTCTAGAAAATTGGACTGACCCGGACCGTTTCTTTATGTGGGTCGGTTCTAACCCGGACCGAACCCGTTGGTCCGGGTCGGTTTAACGGGTCCGGTTCGGTTTTGCACACCCCTACATGCCACTGAAGTCATGTCCTGAAGTATTGAGGTTGAAGCAAATTGAAGCAAGAAGTATTTGCTCACTGAAGCTTTGCACTAATGTTTTCACTGAAGTTATGCTAGCCACTGAGTACCATGCTATTTCTATAGGCATTACCACTTTTGGAAAAGATCTCAGTAGGTGAAGCAAGATCTTGTTGCAATCTCAGTTGGTGAAGCAAAATCTTGTTGCAGACACCAAAAATAGTAAAAAGAACGGCGACTCCAACATGAAGTATTTCAAATGCTATGGACGAAGCTCTTTCTCACAACGAATATATTCTTGAGAGTGTCCTAAAAATATCCCGCTGCTTCAAACGCTTCAAACACCGGTTATAAAGCTTTCATACGCGCAACTCTCTATCGCTCTCAAGCTTTCTTCTTCACGCAAGCTTTCAGTTTTAGAACACTATTGCACCCACTGATATTCTACAGTGTGTTCTTAGCGATACAATCTGTAATCGAACAATAGATCTAGCATAGAATTAGTTTTCTAGCTGGAAGTGATCAGAATCCACTGTTCATCAAACCTCTTAAGGTTGATCACTGTAAGACACTCCATTTAGTTGGAAACTCTCGACTCACATCGAGACACGTGGACATATGAGTTTTTATCTCCGAACCACGCAAACCAAATTCTGTGTCCACTCTATTTATTTTCAGTAATTATTCTCTAACAATCTATTACATCAATTGAATACTGATTAAACGCAAAGTAAACCTTTAACATTAGGTTTTCTGATAAATGAGTAAGCTTTTAAACCACCACTTCCGCACGTATACTTAAGATATTAGTCTATCAGTCAAACACTAAGTGTAGACTGAAGGATTGCTATCTAAAGTCAAACACTCTACTGAAGCTACCTCCCTTCAGATTTGAGCATTCACTGAAAATTTGTTTTAATCTGAAAAGTTTTAAACTGGTGTATTCCCTTCCCATACATTCAGTATACTCGTTACGAGACCAACAACCCTTTTAGTATATAAAGAAAAAAACTTAATGAATATGTAAACTTGAGTAATGTTAATTTTATCACCTCGCAACATGAATAATTAAATGGTTCTCAAGTCTTTGATTGTAGTAAATATAACAGAAACACAATCTATTAATATATAAAAACAAGGTTTTGGTTATTATTTTTAACGCCACTATATATAGACAACAATTATTTTTAAAAGAACTTGTAAATATATTTATTCAATACATTTAATTTTAACACATTTTTCTCTTTCCTCCGTCATTTTATTTTAATAAAATTTGTAAATTTCGTTCATGTAACCATTAATCATATGCAATATGCATTTTAAATTAAAAATATTGACGAGAGCTCTAATTTAATGTATGATATGAAATAAACAAATTTAATATAAAAAAGTTACGTTAATTTAAAAAATTGAATATATACATTAATTATATATATATATTACAGATATATTAAATTTTTTATATTGTATTTTTATCTAAATGCATCGTTTGAGTCGTCTAACTATAAACAACTCAATTATTAATCAATAAATCAAGATGTAGGAAAAATCCGCCAATATGTAATACACTTTAAGTCAAATTATTTTTTTAATTGACACGAGCAATCAAAGCACATAACAATTTTCTACAAGTACACTTTATTTATTTTAATTATTGCACAAAATGTATGCATACTATTATTTCAGCAAATATTCAAGTGTATGTTTTTGAATACTATCGTCAACATATACTACCTTTATTTACGTGAATTATTATTATTTGACATACCACTAATTATTTTATCATTCATAATATATTTAATTATAAGTAATACAAATTTTATTAATTCATTTATTATCAATTATTTATTAATTAATCATTAATTTATATTTTACTTACAATACATGTATTTAATTAATAAATAACATGAGACTCTTATTTTACTAACAATACACTCAACTCGTCCATTAAAATTTATGTCTAGAGCTGTTGAAAAAGATTCAAAAGATTCAAAAGATTCGGGCGACCTGAAAATTGACAGTTATAAATTTTAGATAGTTATATTGAAAATAGATATTTTTTTATTATTAAAAATAAATATGAATTGTTCATATTTTTATTAATAAATATAATTATTTTTTTTTTATTAAATTTGTAATTGATCAAATTCTTAAATTATGAGATATTCCATCTTTTTACTAAATAAATTTTAATTAAAAAAGTTATTTTTAAATTAAATTTATATTATATTATATTTTTTATTATCTATATTTAATAAATATTAAATTATACATAATCAAGAAATCCTAGTAGAAAGATAAATTTTATATGAAAAAAAATATTCTTTAAAAGTATTAGAAAATGGATATAAAACAACATATTTCATATTTTAAGGGATAAGATTTATGCAAAAATTATTATCTAAATGATTTAATTGTGAAGATTTATTTTTAGTTAATTGAATAATTTTTATTTCATTTATATATATATATATATATATATATATCGGTTCCAAGTTTTAAAAAAGAACTAAATATTTATATTTAATATATTATTATAATATATTTTTAAGTATTGATCAATAGATCATTATTTTTATACATGTTTTAATAAATTTAATTTATCTTTAGATTATACGAAAATATAGTAATATATGTTGTAAAGTATACTAGTACGTCATCCCGTGCAATGCACGGGTAATTAATAGATAATCAATATTTTTTACCATAAAGAGCGTGTTGTGATGAAATCAACACGAATTTTAAGAAATGTAAATTATGTTAAGTTTTTAGTGGAGAAAGAACACACCAAATAGAATATATGTAAAATTTAAAATATTGTGTTTTGTGTAACCATGCATGTCTAAAAAATGAAACAACATACTCTTCATGGACGATTCAAACAAATAATAAGAACACACTATTAGTGAATAAAAAAGTATTGCTTAATTTTAATAATAATTAATTGATTTTGTATAATTAAAATTAATATATATCTATATAACCATAATAAAATGATACAAGAATCTATTTTCACGATTCTTACATGTCTCAAACATAATTTTTAGGATAAAAGAACATATTGCACTGAGTTAATCCATCGCACTTGAGGTCAATTTTTCACACTTGAGGTCATTTTTTGATCGGATCGGGTCAGCCTGAAAATCAATCATATCTTTATCTTTGGTTTAATGCGGGCATTTTGTTATATGAGGATCTGTACCTATTTTATTCGTGTCTAATCACCTACTTAAATTAATTATTAATTCATTGTAACTTTAAACAAGATATGGTGACATTATATTGCCTTTTCTACCCATAAAAATATCACAAATCTTTTTGTCACCAGCTTTTCTATTTTATGCGTAACATTGTGTGTTGCGCCTACAAAAGTGCGTACGTGCATATATTATTCTCAATAATAATTGAAATGCATTATAATTCATCAAAAATGCTCACCCATGCGGCGTAGTAGTGCGGGTTAATGCATCCACAAATAATGTGATATGTCATCTCCATAAATATTAAAATTTAGTACTTTTTTTATTAATTATCACATTACGATTAAGATTTATTGATTAGAGTATAATTTAATATTATTTAATACAAAATAATGATAAAAATAAAATTAATAAAAAAATAAAAATATAGTGACTCGCATATTGATGTAACAATAATGTGGAATTGCCACATAAGCTGTGAGCATGTTAACATGTGTCCACCACGGACCGTAGAACATTACGCTATTCATATATATAAAGTATACTTATAAAATTTTGGTTTTAAATTTTAATTATTATATTTTAAGGATATTTCAGGAGATTTCTTCTAAATTTAATTAAATGCAACTTTTTTCTTTAGTGACTACCTTCAAATTACACGAAAATGCTCACTCGCCCGCGGCGGGCGGGGTTCATACGCCCACGAATGATGTGACATGTCATATAGATAAATATTGATTTATAAATATATATATATATATATATTTTTTATTAATTATCACTTTTTGACTATGATTTATTGATTATGATATAGTTTAATATTATTCAATACAAAATAATAATAAAAAAAATTAACCAAAAAAAAATAAAAATATTGTAACTCGCATGCTGATGTGGCAATGACGTGACATTATCACATATTCGAAAAATATAATAATTCGCATGCTAATGTGCAATGACGTGATATTATCACATCAGCCGTGAGAACGTTAATATGTGCCGATCGCGGGCTCCCCGCGTTACTCTCAAATTACATAGCACTGTTATTTCTTTATTGACTACTTCAAAATTTATACGACTTGTAATTACAATCTTGAAACTTCTAGAGACATTATTAAGTGAACTCTGTCGTTCACATGGTTATTAAGGTTAGTAGTTATTTGACTTGAAATATCTTAGATTTACAATTGCAGGTTAAATCCATTTAATCATTTATTTTTTTGAGCGAAAGGGAGGGTAAAAAAAGTTCATGATTGCAACTTTATCATTTTTAATAGATACACTGGCGATGTTTGTTTTATGCGATAATAAAGAAAATTAATACCATACCGCGACCTGATGCGGGTTACAATAATATTATTAAAACCCGAGCGACGTTACGTTATGATATTTATCTTATTATCGTATAATTAAAAAATGTTTAATTTTAAAAATAAAATTAGATACGAAAAAAAATATTATGAACATAAATAAAAATTACTACTACACACAATTCAAGTGGAATCTTCTTCTCACTCATGTTAAATAAAAATCCTTCAAACATGTAAGATTAGTAATTTTTAAAATTAAATATACGAAATATAGAAATCGAAATAATATACTTAGAACCCAAGCTATATTTTCAAATCATACCATATAAAATATGATGATAAATATTAAAAATCAAAAGGAATCATAAAATAAAAAATTTATAAATATTTAAATTTATAATATTAAAAAAAATAAAATATGACAACAATTAGTGATATGTTTAATAGATAATTAAAATGACAATATTACATATTTAATTATATTTTTAAAAATAACTTTTATTTTAAATTTTGAAAGAAAAAGATAGTTATTAAAATTTTGTTTTAATATAATAATAGATTCAATAGATTATGTTTGTTTGTTTTTAACCATGGAGAAATTTAGCTTTTGTTACCTCCAATCAAAAAAATAAAAATGATTCGGACAATAAAAAGGAATTCAAATGCTCAATTATTGCCTACCAATATATGTGGCCTCTCTTTTTCTCTCTCTTTTCTACATCCACGGGAGGTCAACCGAGAAATCTATGTTAACAATGGTGAAAACAGAATTACAACACACAATACTAGAATCAATATTCTCAACTGAAGTAGCACACATCTTCAACGATATTCTTGAAAGCAGAGTGAACATCTCTTGTAGAAACCTTATGGCAGTCACCAATACTACATAATAAATGTGGTCAATAATTAAATTTCATACTAAAAATATATAAGTATGATGCAACTCTCCTATCATTAATTGTCATAAAATTAAAAGGCTAAACATTTGTACGTGTGAAGAACTATTTAATTTGTACTATTTCAAAATTATTTGAAATAGTAGTCAATAATTAAATTTCATACTAAAAATATACTACTCCCTCCGTCGCAACTAAGATAAGGCGTATTCCATTTTGGGTCATCCCAACTAAGTTGAGGCGTAGGATACATTTATCACACACACAATTTTAAATAATATATTTTTATCATCACTTTATATTTTTTTTCAACTCTAACATTCACTACTTAATTACCGTGCCCAAAAAAAGTGTCTCATCTTAATTGAGACGGAGGGAGTATAAGCGAGAGTTAGGGCCCCACTTACACTGTTGTACCTTTGACTTTTGTGATTCAATTTATAAAAGATGTGGTTGAAGAATCTTATTCGCATATTTATTACTCCTTCCGTCGCACCTTAAATGTCTCATAACTTTTCGCACCGCAAACCAAGACAACTTTAATTAACACTTTAATTCCTATCTACCCACTTTCCTTACTCTCCAACTACCTTACTTTTTCCTATATTCTCCACCCAAAAGGGAAAATGAGACATCTAAGCTGGGATGTCCCTAAATGGAAATTGGGACATCTCAGCTGGGACGGAAGGATTATTAGATAAGATTGTACTAAGACTCAATCTTGAATATGTATGTAAGATAAAATTTATCATATGGGTTGACCTAAGACTAAAAATCTTACTATTAATTTTTCAATTAAATCTTAAGTTTTATCTTGTAAATCAAATATAAGTTAATTTAATCTTTAGATTTAATCTTGGTAACCAAACGTCCTAAAACCAAGTAATTTCACACTCCCGCATACTTGATGTGATGATGCCAACTCACACATGACATGCATAGATAGTCCCACGTTTAGTTAGAATTTTAATTATTTTAAGTTAGACTTTTATAAATATTGGAAATAGTACACTTCAATACTCTGACACTTACAAAATAAACTGAAATAGGAAACCCACGAAATTGATCAATGCAAAAATTATTCAATTCTGACTTGATTCCGCGCCATTTCCTTCTCCATAATATTCCAATTCAATAATTTCACCCATACCTACAAATGCTGATGTCAATCGATCCAATTTGTTCGGTTTTGGCTAATTTATTCGAATAGTCGATTTGTTCGGTTCAAATTAAATTGAATTGAATATTTTCTCAAGTTAAAAATAAACTAATAATCTTAAAATTTTAATTTTTGGACTAATCCATCTAGTCAATCGTGTTTAAATGATTATAAAAATGTTTAAAGTATAATATATATATATATATATATATAATCTTTTATGATTCTATATTTGAAAAAGTGAAAACGTAAAGTACGTGGAGGAGACTCAATGCTACACGAATCAAACACATTCTTCTTTCTTTTTCTTAGTTTAGCACAAATAGATGTTTTGAAAGTTTAACAGAGAAAGAAACAAGCTTTCAGACACCTTTTACTCTTCTTGTATTTATTTGTCTTGATCATGGTTAGTTTTGCCATGGATTATTTTCCGTTCTTAGTTCAACTCATGTACATTCATTTTTATCATTTCTTTTAATTATGTCTAGATAATTTTAATACTTGATTTGGGTAACACGAGTTAAGCTAAAACCAACTTATCATTGTAAGGTTTAACTTGTACAACATAGTTGCGTGTGTTCCTAAAACACTAGGTCTGGTTTCTATATAACTTGACCAAACCTTAGTTGTTGTCCGGCCGATAGTATCTTGGGGAAGGCAGGTTGCAACAAAAATTGGAAATTCGGTGGTAGAGTGTCTCTCCTCTTGGTTAGTGGGACTAGTATGAGTGATTGTAGGTCGAAGTTTCATTAGTGTAGCACCTGAAAAGCGTGGTGTGCCAATGAAACATGCGTTTATTTCCAGTTGGTCTCCTATACCCATAGTAAGTTTGGTTTAGGGTAGGGGTAGGAGAAGGGTAACTCCTATCTTCTAGATTGAAATTGTATGTTGATTGGGACTAGGGGCACGTGACGAGTAAAAAAGGGGGCAACTCTAGTTGACTATTGCCTTTAAGCTTTAACCAACGATATATGCATATAACGAGAATCTTTGAGCTGATGATAAGAAGTCGATGAAGGCCTAACAAGATGAGCCCAAACCAAGTATCTTTTGCTTTTAATTTATTTTTTTATTTCAGCACTTAGTTACTTCCCTACCTGAGGTAGATCCTTTTATAAAAATAAATAATTGTGATAGAGATAGAGAATACACCAACTCCATATGAGAACGATCATGTACATGTAAATTTATCTTGACCGGTGGTGATAACGACTTGAGCCTCGTCACATACAATTTTGAGAGAAAATAAGAAATCATAGCAAGATTGTTATATGTGGGTAACAAATGGTGGGTAGATCTTGTGAGGATTCCTTTTCATGTGTATTCTGTAATATTGGTGGGTAAAGTTTCATTGTGTTTTCTTCTGTATACATAGATCATCACGATCAAACCACGTAAATTCTTGAATCTGTTATTTTCTTGTTCGTTGCATTCATTTCCCGATTGTGTTCTTGGAATTATTCTCATTTGTGACCTTATGTAACAAGTGCCGCCGTATGCCGGAAGCGAATTCTCGACCATGACCTCGCTGAAGTTTGAGGCTGATAAATTCATGAGCAAGAATGATTTTGAATTGTGGATAATCAAGAAAGCATTTTTAGTTCAAAAAGGACTCACACCTGGAAAGTTTTAGGAGATGAAAAGAGAGAAATCATGGTTGAGAAGACCCACAACGCGATAATACAAAGTTTGGGAGATAAGGTGCTGATGGAAGTAGTCTAGAAGGAAACGTTTGTTGCTAGAATTTGGTCAAAGCTTGAACACTTGTACATGACAAAGTCTCTTGTCAATATAATTTTCATGAAAAAAAGTTTTCTGAGAAGAAGAGCATGGAAGATCAACTTGAGGATTTCACCATGATCATGAAAATAATGACGTGAAGCTT
Organism: Leonotis leonurus; assembly: GCA_026898415.1. Lineage (NCBI taxonomy): Eukaryota > Viridiplantae > Streptophyta > Magnoliopsida > Lamiales > Lamiaceae > Leonotis > Leonotis leonurus. Next base: position 662,575 of record JAPKLX010000083.1, read on the forward strand.
AGCGATGAGGATAAGACGATCATCATCATGAATGCACTCTCCCAAGAGGATTCTCCATAGAGTATCTAGCAAGTCCGAGCTAGTTAACTATGGGTCAAGACCAGCACGAGTTGAGCTGGAACTTGAACAACTGTTATTGGGCTTGCTCCTATTTCAAACGGATTTTCAAATCTTAAATTATAATTTAATCAGTGAAGATTAATGATCCATTTCTTATACATATTGATGTATGTTAATGTGAGTGAAAAATGAACACATTGAAAGCAATCTCACCGCAAACAAGTAAAAATGTATAATAATTTCTTCACATTACCATGTATCAACAAATTAACAAACTGCGAACACTAGAAATGGAAATGGACTCCACTTTAAAATTGTTGAGTTTATGGTGGATACTTGATCTACTATATAACATGCAGCCTTGTGCATGCTTCAAGGTATCAGAAGCTACAAAGAAGAAGTCTCCATTGGGGTTGTTAAGGTGTCAGTAAAGGAGTTATAACCGTAGTTCGAGTAGTTGAGATATTGGTTAATCTTTGCTGCCTCTCTTGGTGATTGGGGTTGGTTTCTTTGGGAATACTGATTGTATATATAGTTTAGTTCTTTTGTATCACAACACACAATCTTCACATCACTTTTACTTTCAAGAAAATAGAGAGTTTAATAAGAAAGAAAAGAGAGAGTAACACTTAATCTGTGAATGAGAGTTTTGTATCCTCTTATAATATTTCACTTGATCTTAATACAAATGAAGCTCGCTGATTCTCCGTGGACGTAGGATCTTTCTGATCTGAACCACGTAAACGTTTATGTTCTCATTTTGTTTCGATGTTCGTGTTCTTGTAGTTGCATACATTCACTACCGTTCAAACTATCTGAACTCATTCTTCAAGAATTGGCGCCGTCTGTGGGAAGGCTAGAACGGGCACGCGATGACGATGAGATTTGATGCGGAGAAATTCATTGGTAAGAATAACTTCGGGCTATGGCGACTTAAGATGCGAGCCCTCCTTATTCAACAAGGGTTGATTGATGCGTTAAAACCAGACGTGGCAGATGGATCAAGCACCAAAGATGAAAAGGACGCGTCTAAGATTTCCATGGAAAGTTTAGAAAGGGAGAGGATGAAGGAGAAGGCACATAGTGCTATTATTCTATGTCTTGCAGACAAGGTTCTTCGCGAGGTATCGAGAGAAACGACTGCAGCTGGGGTCCGAGCAAAGTTGGAATCGCTATACATGACAAGGTCTTTAGCCAATAGACTGTACATGAAGCAAATGTTGTACTCTTACAAGATAGTGGAAGATAAGAGCCTACTTGATCAACTTAATGATTTCAGCAAAGCTCTTGATGACCTAGAATACATAGATGTTAAGCTTGATGATGAAGATAAACCCATTCTATTGTTGAATACACTCCCAAAGTCCTTTGAACATTTAAATGATGCAATGCTATTTTTAAGGGAGAATAACATCACGTTGGAGGAGGTTCTGCACGCTTTAAAGACCAAGGAGTTGCAGAGAGCAAATGAATCAAAATTTGGAGCAACTGCAGAAAGTCTTAATGTTAATAAAATCAAATCAAAGAAAGGGAAGAAGCAAGGTTTTGACAGCAAGAAACCTCCTCAGAATAAAGGCAAAGAAAATGACATAAAAGAAACAAGAAAATGTCATTTTTGTAAGAAGTCTGGTCATCTCAAGAAGGATTGTTATTCATGGAAGAAAAGACAATATGAAAGTGGAGACAAGACAGAACCTGCTGGTGCTGATGGAAAATGTGAGACTGGGGAGCTCATGAATGTTGCAGATAGATCAATAGAGAATGCATGAATAATGGACTCGGGGTGTAGTTTTCACATGTATCCAAATGCAGATTGGTTTATCAACTTGCAACGAATCAGCCAAGGATCGGTTTTGTTGGGCAACAATCAGGTATGTAAGGTCCAAAGAATTGGAAATATTAGTTTTAAAATGCATGATAGCATGATTAGAACTCTATGTGATGTGAGATACATACCTGACTTGAAAAGGAATTTAATCTCTCTTGGCATGCTTGAATCTAGAGGGTGTGTTTTCAAATATGAAAATGGTGAAATGCATGCTTTAAAGGGATTAAAAGTATTAATGAAAGGGATTAGGAAGCAAAGTCTTTATTACCTAGTTGTTGAAACTTTGTTGGGTAGTTCTAGTGCTATAAATGTGAATCATAATGTGTTATGGCATAAAAGGCTTGGTCACATTAGTGAAAAGGGTTTAAAAGAATTAATGAAATAACATGTATTAAAGGGAGATGTAACACAAAAACTGGATATATGTGAACAATGTGTGCTAGGTAAAAGTACAAAGCTCTCATTCGCAACTGCAAGGCATACATCCACTGCACCGTTAGATTATGCACACTCCGACCTTTGGGGGCCAACAAGGATTGAAACACCCAGTGGAGGAAAGTATTTCATCTCCATAATTGATGACTATACCAGAAAGTTATGGATATATGTGTTAAAACACAAGTCTGAGGCATATGAGAAATCTAAAGAATGGTGCGGTGAAGTGGAGCTTGAGAAAGGTTGTGGCTTGAAATGTCTAAGAACAGACAATGGCCTGGAATATTTGTCTGAATAATTTCAGAACTTCTTCAAGCAAAAGGGTATGAAAAGACACAGAACAATCCCTGGTAATCCTCAACAAAATGACATAGCCGAAAGAATGAATAGAACCATATTAGAGAAGGTAAGGTGCATGATATTTGGCTCCGGGTTACCTAATAAATTTTGGGGAGAGGCTGTTGTGACTGCTACTTATCTTATAAACATGAGTCCCTCATCGGCCATTAGTTTTAAAACACCAGAAGAGTTATGGTATGGAAGCACCAATAACTACTCTCATTTGAGGGTGTTTGGCAGTGGGGCTTATGCCCATGTTAAGCAAGATAAACTTGATCCTAGAGGACTCAAATGCATCATGTTGGGATATCAGAAAGGGGTGAAAGGATATCGTTTATGGTGCACTGAAAAGGGTAATCAAAAGGTGATAATAAGTAGGGATGTAACCTTTAGGCATGATGAGATGCCTTACTTGCTAACACCTAACTCTGAGAAAAGCTCATCAAGGCAAAATGTCAATGATATATCTATTGAGGTGGAGCCCAGAACAAGCATTGGAAAGGAATTCACTGGAGAGGGGGAAGATGATAGGATGTTTTCAGATTTAGACCAACAACTATCTGATAAAGATGGCCTGGATAACTATCTTCTTGCCAGAGACATATAAAGGAGAAGAAATATAAAACCTCTATCAAGGTTTAGGCAGACTGACATGATATACTACGCCTTAAGTGTAGCAGAAGAGATTGATTACAGTGAGTCAGGATCATATAAAGAAGCAATCAGATGCAGTGATAAGGAAGAATGACATAAGGCCATGGTTGAGGAGATGAACTCTCTTAGAAAAAATGGCACTTGGGACCTAGTTGAAAGACCTAAAGGACAGAGGCCAATATCTTGCAAATGGATTTACAAGAAGAAGATGGAGGTTGCTCAAAAAAAATACAATTAGATACAAGGCTAGGCTTGTAGCAAGAGGCTTCACACAAAAGGAAGGGATTGATTTCAATGAGGTGTTCTTACCTGTAGTGAAGAATTGCTCCATTCGTATACTGCTTGCTATGGTTGTGAAAAATGATTATGAGCTGCACCAATTAGATGTTAAAACAACTTTTTTACATGGTGAGCTAGAAGAGACCATCTTCATGTCACAACCAAAAGGTTTCATAAAGAAAGGAGATGAACAGAAAGTGTGTCTATTAAGAAAGTCTCTTTATGGTCTCAAGCAGAGCTCAAGGCAATGATACAAGACCTTTGAAGAACACATGAAAAGGATTGGTCTGTGCAAATCCTTGTATGATAATTGTGTTTACATCAAAAGAAAGCAGGGAAATGCAGTAGCTTATTTGCTATTATATGTGGATGACATGCTTATAGCAAGTGATAATATTTCTGAAATTGAGGTATTGAAAAGGGATTTAAAGGTCAGTTTTGATATGAAGGATCTTGGGGATACTAAAAGAATATTGGGAATGGACATAGTCAGAAATAGAAGCGAGGGGAAGTTGTGGCTTGTACAACATGCTTATATCTTGAAAGCTCTAAAGAGATATAAGATGCTTGAATCAATGGTGGTATCAATCCCCATGGCCCAACACTTCAAGTTGTCTCTGAAACAGATACCAGAAACTGTAAAATCCCGAAAAATCAATACGTTTATTTGAAATTTTATTTAATATTAGTATTATTAAGAAAATCTCGTTTGAATATATTAGATTTTTTTTAAGCGTAATTATAAATTTTAAATATTTAAGATAAATGTTTGACTACAACGGGAACGTTTACACATGATTAAATTGGAAAAATAATTTTTCTTGTCACATGATTATAATACCTAATAATAGAGCTCGTCGAGACGAACCTGTGGACACCAAGATCGTAAAAATTGGACATCGTTTGAGTGCTCGGCGAATTTTTAAAGTTTAAGACGAGAGGGATATATATACATTTCCTTCCTCCTTCCTCCTCATTTGTTTCACTCAACTCAAATTATAGAGTGAGAGACAAGAGAGAGGTGCTCTGCACCTTCACTGCCGGAAAGCCGCCGGACATCCGCCAGCCGGCCACCGGAAAATTTTTCCGGCGACCAAATGAGCCCAAATTTCACCCCGAGCTTCCTTTCGACGTGTAGATTCCAATTCCGAGGTCCGATTTTCTAGAAAATGGCAGGAAGGCAGCCATACAAGGCAAAACTTTTGGCCAAGGTAGTAAGTTTGATCTTTCTTACCTTCTAATTTCTCCATTGTCATCATTCACCTCTCACCCCTTCTTTCTACCCTTTTCACAACCATGCTCCGGCAAGAAGAGGGCAGCTCCGGTGAGGAGAGGAAAACTCTGGCAAGCCCACTTTGAAAGCTTCACCTTCACTCAATTATCTTAGCTCTTCAATAAGGTAGTCATTGTTCTTTCTCCTTACCAATTTAGACCGGAATATGGTAGGATTATGAATTGTCTTGTGTTAGTATGTGATAATATAGTTATTTGATTTGAAGATTAATATTTTGATGTTGTGTTTGTAACACCCTAACTCTAATAATAAATAAATAAACTAGATCTTTTGTTAAAACCTTTAAATGCGGAAGACTATATAATAATATATTTATATATATATATTCTTATATAATATGAACAACCTAAAAAAAACAGAACACATTTGAAACTAAACCAACATAGCAAAACTTTCAATATACATACATATCATGATAACAATATTTCATGATGCAGATGTCGTAATATATAATCCGACCAAAACTATAAGTCAACATTTTAAAACATTTCCAAAATAAGAAGTACTTAGTATGCATGCGGAAACATAATGTACAATAACTGGTACGTCATTCGACCCGCCACGCATCTCCGAACTCAAGTACCTGAAAATGTTTAAAGTGGGGCATGTGCATACATAAAGTATACTCAGTGTGGGATAATATGCTAACATTGTCCAAGTTAATAAAACGGTAAGCACATATGGTACCATGACATAACATAACTGATTCGCACTGTGTATAATCAAGGACTGTGACGTCCTGAACCCTATTTACGGGCTCCTGGCGACATAACATAAATATTGCGCAATAACTGAAGTGAGAGTAAAATGAGGTAGTAGTAAAACAGCTCTTACTCATCACCAACTGATTTCATAATCACACATACGGCTAAACACATAATATTAAAATGGACAACAGTAATCAACTGCATAACTGAATTAGATCACCACACCTTAACCTTGAACTTGAATATCGAGAAATTAAAATATCAATCATGTCTTAGTCGCGCCGCACCTAATCGTCACATGGTATTAAAATACATTAATAAGTCTATAAAATAAATTAAATAATTATTAGTTATATATATATATATATTTGAAAATTTAAATCCTAATAATGATTCAATAAACTAAACTTATAATTCAACCATTGGAGAGATATTAGTCTAATTATTACTTGCATATGAGAAAAAAAACGAGAGATACATTACTACTTAACTAAATTCCTAATTGTTAAATTTTGTTTTAATAAGACTACTAATTCATAACTAGTGAAATGCTAAAATAAATACTAAAAAGCCCAATTAACTAGCCCAACTAACTAATTAGTAAAAACCCAACTAACTAAATAAATAAAAGCCCAACTAACTAAATAAAATTAAAACTTAATTGGCCCATTAAAATAAATTAATAACAAAGCCCATCAAATGAATTATGGTACTAATGTAAGTAAAATTCTAAAAACTCCTACCCTACATTACATCTCTGCGTAAGCCTCTCCTCCCTCCCTCATTCATTATTATTATTATTTTTTTTCTTCTATCTATTCTTTCAAAACTTCCAGTAGAGAGAACCAACACCCAAAATCTCTCCAACTCTCTTTCTTCTCTATCTATATTTCTAAAACTTGCAGTAGGAACAACACCACCAACATCTTTTCTACTCTATTTCTCCTTCAGTCTCCGGCGCCAGTCGCAGCCGCGCCGCCACCTCGTCTCTCTCTCTCCGACCTCGTCTTTGCTCCTCCGTGGGAGTACAGCGGCAGCAACCCCATCCCTCAACGTCTCCCTCTACTCCTCCTCCCCTTCTCGACCGAACAACCCCAGCCCGGAGCCCCCCGACTTCAGCAGCCCCAAGAACCGAAATCCAACTCAATTAATAAAGATGTAATCTTTTTCCTACAGGGAGAACTATTCATTCTTTTCATTTAAATTCTAATTCTCCTAGTTTTCTATATAAATTTACAGATTATGCTTAAGAATGAAATATGGTTCTAAGATGTCTGATGGGCAAAGTAAAATTATAATGTTTCTACAGTTGATTTCATGCTTCTAATTCAAAGGAATAAATTTAGAATTGAAACAAAATTTAGAAAAGTAAGCAGAAGTGTTTGAATACTTACTTTTGCAGATTCACTTAAGAAAGGATTAGTTTGCTGTGTGTGTAAATAATTGGCATGAGAGTTGTGGCTGTACTTATACATATATAGTAAGGCGGTATAATTGAGTATATCTTCTCAAAATATCCTTTTAATACTTATCTGATGAGATGATAGGAGGTAAATTCAACTAAAGGTTGTTCAATTGAATAAAGAATGCTTAGGAGAAATACTTATATATAAAATACTCCTAAAGTTCAACTGCTAATTTTTTGTAAAACTAGTTCAAATTATTAATTTCATAAATGAATTTATCATTCTCGTCCAACACTATCATATTATTAATAATAAGTTAATTAACTATAATTTTATTCATATATTTTTAACTACGGGCGCGACTTCGACTAAAATAAAATATGCTCGACATAAAATATATATAGATAAATATTATGAGTAAAACTCATATAAAATCGCATAACATATGTAAATAATTTATTTGATTCGGGTTGTTACAGTGTTAGTGATAAAACATGATAAACTAGGAGACTAAATCTTGCTTTACATTCTTATATATGTTGAAGCTTCTGTCCGTTTTTCTGTTTCGTCATTTCTGTACCGTATGATATTCGAATTTTGGTTTTGTTAACATGATAAAATACTAGAACGAGTTAGGAGTAATCTACAACTTGAATCACTCAGTTTCGTTATATTTTCGATTTATTATGAATTTTTCAAAATGATTGCGCAAACTGTCAAATCCTGCGAAAATCTGGGCATTTGTCTAACTTTGAAAATTCGGTAAAAATTTAGTAAAATGATTTTATGTGGTTTGTTTTTAGAATATAAAACTTTTAGATGTTATGGTTAGGGCTGTCAAAATTTACCGAAAAAAAAGTATACCGTATTTACCGTATCGAAAAATACCGTAAAATACCGAATATATGGTATACCGAAATTTTTGGTAAGGTATCATACCATACCGAAATTTTAGGTAAGGTAAAGGTATAATTTTTCCAAATACCGAGGTATACCGTCATATACCGTACCGCGGTATATACCCAAAAAATTGGTATATACCGTTATTTTGGTATATATCGATATATATATATATATACACATATATTTATAATATTACATGTACATATATATTCGATTTGAATTATAAGAAAATTATTTATTCATAAATTATGAATTATAATTAATAAATATGAATGACAAACTACAAAAACATGTGAATTTATTGATAATTAAAAAGATTGAACAATAACTTATATACTACTTATTATCTTAAATAATAACGATAAACTAATATATATATATATATATATATTGTTATATAACTAAATAATTATGATATAATTAGACGATCTATTAGTTACTAAATATAATATAAGTTGTAATATATAATTAATAAAAATATATTATTATTTTTATAATATATCATATATAAATGATCAAATTAATTATAATTATATGCATAAATCTAGTTAATTAGTTATATGAAAATACAATAATATAGTTAGTTAATATATTGTAATTAATTATATGATATTAGTGGTTTATCTCATAAATTATGTTATTAAAAAATTCTGGTACATCGCAAAAAAAGGGTATATCGAATTAAGGTAAGATATACCGAAAGTAAATAAGTTTTGGTATACCGAAGTAAGGTAAGATATACCGAAAATAAGGTAAGGTATAGGTATGTAAAAATGTCATACCGAAAGTAAGGTATACCGAAAAGTATGGTAAGGTATAAGGTATGACAATTTTAGTAAGGTATACCGTACCGCGAAACCCCTAGTTATGGTCACTTTAAAATTTGATTTGATACAATTTGAGTTATTTTCGATTTATTATAATTTTTCAAATTCAACTGCTCATTTAACTTGAATATGTGTGCTTGCGGAAATTATTTCGAAACTATGTGATTTTATTTTAGATTATTGGCTCAATGAAACTCAAAACTATTTTTAAGGCATGTTCCTTATGATGTTTTTAGTATTTGTGTAAAATTTCACATTCATTAGATTTCGTTTGATAGACTAACAAAAATATAAGTTTTAAACGTTTTAAAAGGTCTTGAAAGTATAACCTCATATTTTTATTCTTTGAGGGGTATTAAAAATGAATCTTGAATATGTTCTCTTGAAAAACATTGACTTTGGAATTTTGGAAAGCTATTGTTGAAATTTCACAAATTTATCTTTAATAGTTGAGATAAATTTCCTTTCAAAAATGTGTCTGTGTAAGTTTTCACTAAGAATCACAATTGAAAGTCCAAACATATCTCAACTCATTAGTCATTACGAATTTCTTTACTTTTAAATGAAACTTAGAACATGATTATTTCGAATAAATATAATGAGAAATCCACAATCCAATTAAGTTGAAACGAGTCATTACTCGAAGTTGACGAACGATGGGATTTAAAGTAGTCGTTTAGTCTAGCTATGTTTTACTCCTTCTATCTTGACGCTCGAATTGTCTACAAACGGATTGAAATTGATTAAGTGGTTGGACGAGTCTCGTAAATGATGATCATCGGGTAATAAATAGGTCAACATTAGAATGGTTAGACATTAAGTTGAGGAAGCACTAGAAGTGATTAAGGTTGGAGAAGATGTTAGTGCCTATCAATTTGTACTTAGCCATGAGATTCATCTTGTAGGGTCTTACCGAGGAATATCATCTGTCATATACAATGGAATGTGAGCTCCATACATCGGTGACAGGTGTGGGTCTATTTACAGTACGGTATTTTGAGTTAATAAGCTCGAACTGCTTTTTATGAAAATGTGAATTTACATGCCAAATGTTTTATTATGCTCATGTGTATCCTATATGTGATAGATCAGTATTACCGTACCCATTGATTGGCGCTGCCAATGATGTAAGTTAACAATTGTGCCTTGAGCCGGATCCGGCCAAGATAGTGTACACGGAAAGTCCGGATCGGGTGAACTTGGCCAGGTTCCCCGGTCTTGGCGAAATGGGATTATTCACGGAAGACTTCGGTTTTCCCCGTCTAGTCGCAATGAGGAACACAATGAATGAGCAAAGAATGATGACGAACTCGATATGATGGTAAAATGTATGTTTTCATATGTGGATGGTGGGCTTTTGTTTTGAAACGCCATTCATCATATGGTTGGGCATGTAATATTCTTTAAATGACGATTTATGTTGTTTTTCACTGAAAAAGTCGGGCAACGACTCACACTGAGTACACAAGTACTCAGTCCAAAAATTTCTTTCAAATGTTTTCTTTTCAGATTTTAGGAGGACGTTGATGAGCTGGCGACGAGGTGGGCCTCATCGAGAGTCTTATTCATATATGTCGATTACGTTGGTGAGATGAATGTCATATTGTTATTTATTCCGCTGCTAGTCGGTTTCATCTTATTGATGACCCTCATTATCCAAACTCATGGTCTATCATGATGACCGTCAATATAAAACTTTCAACTTTTGATCCTGTTTATTTCAATGTTTACGGTTCAATGTCTTCATACATTGAACTCGTGTCGTATCTAGAGTGTTCAAAATCCTGGAGTTTACCCTTCTTCTTCTATTGTTAATCATTTCTTTGTCGTTATGAAATATTTCTCAATTATATTTTCGTTGAATTCTTATTCCGCATAGGCCCCATCCTGCGGGGCGTGACAGAAACTGAAGAAGAAAAATTGGAAATGAATCTGATTCCATATGCTAATATTGTCGGGAGCATAATGTGTATTATGATATCCACTCGTCCAGATATAGCTCACGCTATGAGCGTAGTTAGTAGATTTATGGCTAATCACGGAAGACAACATTGGCAGGCTTTGAAATGGGTGATGAGATTCTTGGCTGGAACTTCAAACTTTGGTCTGTTATTTCAGAATATTGGGGATGTCAATGATGATCCCCTTGAAGGCTATGTTGATTCAGATTATGCAGCAAATGTTGACAATAGAAGATCACAGTCTGGATATGTTTTCACTTTGTATGGTTGTGCAGTGAGCTGGAAATCATCCCTGCAAAATGTTGTAGCTTTGTCCACAACAGAGGTTGAATACATGGCCATGATTGACGCAGTGAAAGAAAGTGTATGGCTTAGAGGAATGGTGAAGGATTTTGGTATACAGCAGGGGGCAGTGGTGATAAAATGTGATAGTCAGAGTGCACTACACTTAGCTAAACATCAAGTGTTTTATGAGAGGTCTAAAAACATTGATGTGAGATATCACTTTGTGAGAAACATGGTAAATAAAGGTACTGTGGAAGTGCAGAAGGTATCGACGAGTTATAATGTTGCAGATATGTTGACGAAAGCACTTCCGGCTGATAAGTTTAGATATTGTTCTGAACTTGTAAGTGTTATTCTAGTCGCTGGGTTAAATGGAATATCACAGCCTTAACACAAGACTTTGGATTTAGAGAAGAAGTTTGCTTGGTTTTTTGTATTGGTGAAGATCATGCATCCAAGGTGGAGATTGTTAAGTTTATGGTGGATACTTGATCTACTATATAACATGCAGCCTTGTGCATGCTTCAAGGCATCAGAAGCTACAACGAAGAAGTCTCCATTGGGGTTGTTAAGGTTTCAGTAAAGGAGTTATAACCGTAGCTCGAGTAGTTGAGATATTGGTTAATCTGTGCTGCCTCTCTTGGTGATTGTGGTTGGTTTCTTTGGGACTACTGATTGTATATATAGTTTAGTTCTTTTGTATCACAACACACAATCTTGACATCATTTTTACTTTCAAGAAAATAGAGAGTTTAATAAGAAAAAAAAGAGAGAGTAGTACTTAATCTGTGAATGAGAGTTTTGTATCCTCTTGTAATCTTTCACTTGATCTTAATACAAAGGAAGCTCGTTGATTCTCCATGGACGTAGGATCTTTCTGATATGAACCACGTAAACGTTTGTGTTCTCATTTTGTTTCGATGTTCGTGTTCTTGTAGTTGCATACATTCACTACCATTCAAACTATCTGAACTCATTCTTCAAGAAAAATCACCACCAAATCATTACCCAATAAAACTTAATAAAAAAGGAAAAAAATAAGAAGAAGAAGAAAATAACTAAATAGCAAGAGCTTCAATACATTGCATACATGTCTCTTCTTCAAAAATTTTCTGTTCTAATTCAATACCTATTTCCCTGCACCCGAGCCGAAACAGCCGACCTATTGAGCTTCACCGACCACGGATACTAATAGCCCTACGCTGCAGCAGCAACATGAGATGACGATCTCTGCATCCTCACGGCCTGGGCCACGTTCCTCCCTTCTATGGAAGGTTGGTGCCAGCTAGGCTGCCTGTAACACTCTGCTCCAGAACGTCACAATAGTTCTCGAAATAGAGCTCGAGAATTGCTCTAGTTCTTGCGCTTCACAAGAGAAAATTAAAATAGTTTTTATTCCATAATCAAACAAAAACAAGGTCGTTCCCTTTAAATATGAGAACATTGTGCCCTAGTTACTAGATAAGAAAATAAAATGGGCATAACACCTAGTCCAACTCATAATTAAAATTAAGTAGCCAACTAATCTTCCAAAATACTAAATAGAAATAAATAAAATAACTCAGCACTTAATTGAAACGACTTGGTTTCACCACTTTGCGCCGAGGTCTTCCTTTTGCTAAGCTGACATCTTTTTGCTGCTCGACTTGTTGACTTCTCGCCTTGAGGCCCATGTTCATGATGTGTGATTGATCCCTCATGTTGCACGATCTCTTCGCCTTCTACTTCCTTTGCTTCTTTGGTCGTATCAACTCCTCCTGCCTGCAAAGTGACCTTGTCCTCAAGGTCAAAACTTGGAAAAGAGTCACGAAAGTCTGCAAGAGATTTCCACGTAGCAGCTTCAGGCGACAAACCTCGCCATTGGACTAAAACTTGAGGTTTGGGCTGCCCGTCACGAATTATCACACCTGACGACACTACTACCAATGGTTCAAGCACCGGCCTCCCCACCATGTCTGTCGGAAGAGGGTTAAGAGGCCTAGTACATGTGCCAAAAAAAGGCTTAAGCAATGATATGTGAAACCTGGGATGGACACGGCTCCCAGTAGGTAACTCGAGTTTATAGGCAACGAGGCCAATCCTCTCAACAATGCGATAAGGACCGAAAAAATGTTTGGCTAATTTCGGTGAGGAGCGATGAGAAACAGAGACCTGACGATAAGCTTGTAGCTTTACCCAAACTAAGTCCCCAACATGAAATTCGACATCCCGTCGTTTAGCATTCACCTTCTACGCCATACGATTTTGAACCCTGTGCAAGTGATCTTTCAACTCACGTAAAAAATTGTCACGTTCGAGCAACAGTGACTCCAATGCCTCCACAGACGTCGAACCAGATTCATAATGCGTCACAATTGGCGGTAAACGCCCAAAAACAACTTGGAAGGGTGTCATATGGATACTTGAGTGATAACTCGTGTTGTAACTAAATTCTGCCCAACCTAGAGATTCTGACCAATGATTAGGGTAGTCAGAGGTCATTGCTCTTAAATATTGCTCCAAGCTTCGATTGACGACTTCTGATTGCCCATCGATTTTAGGATGATAGGCCGAACTATGCTTTAAAGTAGTGCCGATGAGCTTGAATAATTTAGACCAAAATTTGCTCAAAAATATAGGATCCCAATCAGATATGATAGAGGAGGGAAATCCATGAAGCTTAATAATCATGTCGGAGAATAATTTCTCCACCTTAGCAGTTGTAAATCCAGTAGGTAACAGGCCAAAATGAGCCGCTTTAGTGAGTCGATCCTCTATTACCAGAATAACAGTGTAACCATGGGAGGGAGGTAAGTGAGTGATGAAGTCCATTGTAACATCATTCCATACCAATGCAGGAAAGGGTACCGGCTGTAGAAGACCAGCAACGGCCATGGTCATAACCTTTACCTGTTGACAAACATCACAAGCTCGCACAAAAGCTTCGACATCTTGGCGCATCCGGGGATAATAAAATAAATGAGATAAACCCACCAACGTCTTTTTTACTCCACCATGACCTGCAGTCGGGGAACAATGAAATTATGTCAATAATTTATGCTTTAATGGGGAAGATAAAGAGATGAAGTACTTATTCTTGAAGGTGAGGATGCCGTCACGGACTGCATAGTCAATGGATAATTCTCCTTGAAGAAATTTCTGATCTAAAGCAAGCAAGTCAGGTAGCAACTTTTTTTCACGGCATATATCATCAAGAAAGGCCGAAATAGGAACGCTTTGTATTGCTAAAAAATGTGGCGCAAAAACCTCAAGGTCAAGTTCAAAGACATGAGATGTGGCGATGGGTGCAGCACCACAAGACTTGTCCACATCGACAATCATGGTGGCATCATCAGGAGCACGAGATAAAGCGTCAACTACCAAATTTTGGCGACCCGACTTATATTCAATAGTAAAATCATATCCCAACAACTTGCGAACATATTTTTGCTGCTCGGGTGTATGAATGTGTTGTTGAAGAATGTCTTTCAAACTACGATGGTCAGTTCGAATGACAAATCGACGACCTAAAATATATTGCCGCCACTTGCCAATGGCCTCGGTCACAACATATAACTCCTTAATATAAGTTGAAGCGTCTTAAATACGAACCCCCAACTTACGACTGTGATAAGCAACAAGCAGATTATCTTGCAGTAGAACTGCACCAACGCCCACATCTGATGCATCTGTTTCAATAACAAACGGCTTGCCAAAATCTGGGAGGCGTAACACAGTTGTAGAGACCATCGCCTCTTTGAGTTGTGCAAATGCAGCCGATGCAGCGGAAGTCCACTCAAACTTATCTTTTCGAAGCAAGTTGGTCAAAGGAGCAGCAATTGAAGCATAACCTTTTACAAATTTTCGGTAGTAACCTGTTAAACCGAGAAATCCACGAACATGCTTAAGTGTGTGAGGCTCTGGCCAAGCTAACATCGCCTCCACCTTGCTAGGATCAGCACTAACTACACCAGAACTCACAATATGTCCAAAGTATTCCACAGAACGAGTACTGAATGTGCATTTAGAAAGCTTGACGTAGAAATGATTTGAGTGGAGACAAACAAGAACTAACCACAAATGCTCCTCGTGAGCAGTTTCTGAGGGGCTGTAGATGAGAATATCGTCAAAAAATACCACCACGAAGCGACGTAAAAAATCCTTAAGATAGTGTTCATCGTTGCCTAAAATGTAGAAGGGGCATTTATTAAGCCGAACGACATGACTAGAAATTTAAAATGACCCTCATGAGTACGGAATGTTGTTTTGAAGACATCTTTCGCATGGACTCGAATATGATGGTAACTGGCACGTAAATCCAACTTAGAAAAAATCACTGATTGCCTTAGTTCATCAATTAACTCATCTACCGTGGGAATGTGAAACTTATCTTTGATAGTGACGGCATTAAGAGCACTATAGTCAACACAAAAGCGATATGAACCATCTTTCTTTTTTACCAGAAGCACCGAAGAAGAGAAGAGACGTTGGCTTGGGCGAATAATTCCCTGGTTAAGCATCTCACGCACCAATATCTCCATTTCATTTTTTTCAAAAATAAGGATAGCTATAAGGTCGGACATTAATAGGTTTCATGCCTGGTTCCAAATGAATCCGATGGTCAAACATTTAGCGAGGGGAAAGTTCATGTGGTTTATTGAAAACCTCTTTAAAATCCTCCAAGACACCGTGCAAGAACTGTGGAATAGTATCCCAATTGGAAACAGTCGGTGGAGAAATAACTGTTTCGGGTTCATTGCACAAATAAATTTCAAAGAGTTCTGCTACGTGATCTCGTTGCATGAGTGTTTGTAGCATACTAAACCTGACATTTGTACTGCTTAGAGATGTATCTCCTGTCAAAGAAACCTTTTTGCCAAGCCATTTGAACTCCATGCGAGCCTGACTATAATCGTGAGTGACTCGTCCCAGCTCCTGTAACCACTGAATACCAAGGATGATATCGGGGCCCATAATAAGCAAAATGAATAAATCAAGACAGAAAGTAGTGCCCTGCAGCTCAATAGGAACACCAGTGCATTTATGACGACACATGAGAGAATCACCATTACCAATATACACCCGAAAACCATCAATAAGAGTAATATCCAACTGCAATCTTTCAGCCAAAGGAGTAATGAAGTTATGAGTACTACCGTTATCAATCATAACCTGAAAAGTGTGTTTGTTCTTCCTTCCGGAAAGGCGAATGGAGCGGGGCTGACCTTGACCAGATAAGAAATGGAGACTAGAGACATCACCCAATATCACTTTATCATCGACCGGGGACTCTAAAGAGTCTATGTTCCCATCATCATTGTCACGACCTCCATCAGCCTCATCTCTAGCTAGAAGCATCACTGCGCCAGGACGTTTGCACGGATGTGAAGTGATCCATCGTTGATCACAATTGAAACATAATCCTTTTTCCCGTTTCGAACGCAGCTCAGCCCGTGTTAAACTTCGAACATGAATGGTGGTAGTGTTCTTATTAGGTGGCATAGAAATTGCTTTTGTTAAGGGCAGACCGCTCGAGCCAGTTGGGCTAGATACTCCTGTGGGAACGCCGATAGGTGTGGCAGGGTGTGATGGAATGCTCGTTGGTGAAAAGAGTGGTAGTAGATGGCTACGGGATAAGGCGCGGATGTCTGCCTGGTTTTCCAAATATTTTCCTTCAAAAACCAAGCTAATGCGAACGTTTCATCCAAGGTGGAGGGTCGGTTTAACTGCAGCTCTCGTCGCACATAAGCTTTTAAACCTGAGATGTAGAATGAAATCAAAAGAGCCTCGGAAATCCCTTTAGCACGAGCCATTAGAGATTCAAATTCAGTTTGGTAGTCAAGCACTGAACCCTGCTGCGTTAGCTTCACTAAAGTCCCCTCTCGATCATCGAACTAAGATGCCCCAAAGCGAGACTGCACACGTGATAAGAAATCGGGCCAAGTAGACAACATGCCCTGAGATTTTAACCATTGGAACCAAGTCGAAGCCTTACCATCAAGGTGGAAAGCCACAATCTGAAGACGTTGAGTGTCGGGAGTATTATGATAAGAGAAGTACTCCTCAATCTTGAAAATCCAAGAGTAGGGGTCCTCACCATCAAAACGAGGGATGTCGAGACGGACAAACGGGCCGCGTGCAGCCTGTTCCTCCCGATGCGGTGGTGTCGCAGTTGAAGATTTCAATAATGCCATAAACTCATCCAATTGTTGTTGAAAATTGGCCTGGGAGTGCCGCAACTGCTGCTACGTCTCCGCACTCGTCTGAACAAATTCATCCACCTGGGCGCTAAGAGCGCTGAAATTTTGTTTCCAGTCACCAGATTCAGACTCCATAATAACTCAATGAAAGCACCAGTGTAACACTCTGCTCCAGAACGTCACAATAGTTCTCGAAATGGAGCTCGAGAATTGCTCCAGTTCTTGCGCTTCGCAAGAGAAAATCAAAATAGTTTTTATTCCATAATCAAACAAAAACAAGGTCGTTCCCTTTAAATATGGGAACATTATGCCCTAGTTACTAGATAAGAAAATAAAATGAACTTAACACCTAGTCCAACTCATAATTAAAATTAAGCAGCCAACTAATCTCCCAAAATACTAAATAGAAATAAATAAGAAATAAATTAGCACTTAATTGAAACGACTTTCACTGAGGTCTTCCTTTTGCTAAGCTGACCTCTTCTTGCTGCTCTACTTGCGACTTCTCGTCTTGAGGCCCATGTTAGGTATTTTAAGTCTTGATGTTATTTGGAATGTCGACCTAATATTTGTGTTTTTGTGTTTGATAAACACTCATTTCACATGATTTTAATGATAAAATTGTCCAAGTTGTTTGCTTTGTTTTGGTGTGTTTCGTATTTGTTTCCGTTGGTTTTGGTGTGTTGTGTTGGTTTTACGTTTTGTTGTTTCTTTTCGTGTTTTTATAGGTTTTGGAGGAGCATAGAGACGTTTTGGAAGCCGAGAGCCGAAAATTAAGATTTGAGATCATAAAGTTTGGATTGCATAGGATGAAACTTCATCTCGATAGGAGTCCGTAGGCGCAAACGGTTCGTAAATCGGAGTTGAAACAAGGGAGAACGGGCCGAAACAAAATCGCTGCGCGAGAAACAGCAGAAACGGCGACCAGGTTCGGCGATCGCCGTTTTTGCAAGGCAAATTGTGCAAAAACGGCGACCAAAAACGGCGATCGCCGTTTCAATACAGCAAGTTCGGCGATCGACTTCGGCGATCGCCGTTTTCGTCAGTCTTAGCCGAAAAATGGGACTTTTTATGTATTTTTGGGCGTGATTTTTGACATTCCAATGTTGGATTCTCCTACTTATTGCATTCATACATGAGGGAAGACTTCTTCTAGCACACCTTGGACCATTGGGAAGGGGATATACTTAGCTTATGGAGGAAGAATTATTCATTCTACAAGACCACTCTCCACACTTAGCTCTTGAGAGCAATTCTCTCCAACCTCTCTCTAGTTCCATTTTCCATTTTCCATAGAATAGCTTAGTTCTTGAAGCTTTGTTCCAAGCTCTTGTTGACGGATGCGTGATCGAGGATTGACAACCCGAAGTTGCGGTTCTACACAAGGGGTTTATGTTGTTATTTTTGTATTTCAATTCATGTTTAGACTTCAATATGTGTAGCTAAATCTTTTGTGATTCTAGGGGATTTGTAATGACATATTTCGATTGATGGATTCGTAATATTAATTTCTAGTTTTCCTTCCGATGCTTGTTTGTGATTTATGATTTTCATTCTCATGTTGTGATAACTGGCCATTATTATTACGTGCAAGCTATGTGTTTGATGTCTTATCCGGAATTAGATGCATAGCCGAACCCATATATTGCAATACATGTTTTTCCTTGAGACTGATCGGAGATAGGAAAACTGTAGGAGGATATTCTTCGTGTGCTGTTTGTAACTAATTTAATTATCTTGAGACCTAGCGGAGATAGGAATTAAATTAGCCCACTATCATATATTGCCATATCCGGGAGTATGTGGTTGATTATGCGAGCCTTCACATGCATCAGGATTAAAATTTGGTAGTTAGGATTAATGATTGAATCCATTAATTGAAGTATTGTCGTTACATTACCCCTGGAATCCTCTTTCATTATTATTGTTATTCGTATATTTGCTTATTTTGTATTACATTGTATGCATTGTAGATTAAATCAACTCTTGAAGTTTGTTGCCTAAATAATAATTGGATATTCGTGTTGGTTAATCAGTGTGTTTTCGTTTATCAGTCCCTGTGGATACGATACTCGACTTGCTCTATATTATGCCTATTTTATAGCGTAGAATAGTGCGATCAGTGTTCTTCACAGGAGTGCTGACCAGACCTCCAGCTCAGCATGACAAGTGGTGATGACACGACACCCAACTCAACAACAACGTGACATGCTGACTCAGAAAAGGGTGGAGCAGCACACGTGAGGAATTGAAGACCAAGTCCAAAGCGGTTGAGAAAGGTGTGCTGGTGCGTTCCACAAATCTAGGAATCAAGCAACCAACTGAAGTTGTTCCACAATTCCAGGCAGATATGCAGAGATAACAAACTGAACAACTGACTGCGAGAATTGTGGAAGACATGGGCTGACAGTTGCTATATTCGCGGATCCAGGCCCATGTAGTCTATCTATAAATACTATATTCATTCTTTCAGTAGATAGACGTTTTTGCAGATATATTTTGTAGTTTTCATTCTGTACGTTTCTTAGATCTTAAGAAAGTAAATTTAGTGTTTTAGTGATAGTGTTGTTGTTATAGTGTAGCTCAACATTGTAATAGTCCAACACTTGTTTTGATTATTATTTTTGGCTGTAAGGCTTCCGTGTAGGTTATTGATTTATATAACCTACGCAAAAATATTTCGTGTCTTCTACTTTAGCTTCCGCAAGTTTTTCATTTAGAGTGGTTGATACACTTTCAAGTGGTATCAGAGCCATCACTCGACACACTGAGTGTGGTCCTGGCAGTATCACGACTCTAACACACCTATACTGGAAGACACGCACCCGCTCATATATTAATTCTTTAGACAGAAGAGCGTAATTTTTCGTGGAGAATGGGTGGTCACCACCATAGGCTGCTGACAGACATGGTGATGTGGTTCCAACACCACAATATACCTGGACGCGTGATTAGGTTGATGCTGCTACGTTTGATGACCGCGCACTGAATGCAATATACTCATCAGTTGATACAAATATGTTCAAACTGATCAAGAACAGTGCGTGTGCTAAAGATGCTTGGGATATCCTGCAAAGACACTGTGAAGGCGACACCAGCATTAAACAGTCACGTCTACATATTCTCACCTCAAAATTTGAGAATATGAATATGGAGGAAGACAAAGATATTACCAGCTACACAAAGAGGATTCTTGACATTTCGAATGAATGCCAAGATTTGGGAGAACCGTTGAGTAATAAAGTTCTTGTGTCCAAAGCACTTCGTACCTTAGCGCCTAGGTTTGATATGAAGGTGACAGCCATTGAAACATCACACTCCGTGAATACACTTGAGTTCACGGACCTCATGAACTCTTTCAAGACCTATGAGATGAATTTGGAGGCAAGAGGCACATTCATGAAGAAGAAAGTGGTGGCTCTCACTGCGGACACACTCTCAACACCCTCGTGCAACAGGTTACCTGACATCATGGAATCAAGTGAGTCCGAAGAAGTGGAAGAGATCCAAAAAGGAGATGATGTTGCATTGATCACCAGAAAATTCAATTGGATGGTGAGAGGATTCAACTGAGACAAGAGCAAAGATAGGCCCAAGGAACGAGATATATCGCGTCTGGAGTACTACCAATCTCCAAAGAATGATAACATTCAAAGAAAACCTCATGTTAGGAAAACACCTCACAACGAAGTGTTTAAGTTTAGTTCCTCCAAACTCGACAACGTACAATGCCATGAATGTAGAAGATTTGGGCACTTTGCAAATCAGTGTGCCAACACACTTCGAAAAAGAGGGAAGTCCTATTGGGTGTCTTGGAATGATGATGAGTACTAATTCTTTGAAGATGTTGACAAAGAAGGACCATTCGAGAGCATAGCATTGCATGTGACAATGACACCACCGGACAGATCAGGCCAAAACATCGATTCTGAACTATTCTCGGATAGGTATGACCCTAACTATTATTCTAATTTGTTTTATTTAAATGCCTCTGTTGGTGATGCAGGAAGTATTGAGGATGACATAGACTTTGCATGTGGTGAAGAAAATGATGACCATGCTCTCACTATAATACAAGGATTAAAAAGGTTGTATGACGAGTTGTTGGGCAAATGGAAACAACAAGCACGAGATCTGGAGACCTCAACAGCTGAGATAACACGACTCAAGGAGTCCCAAGTAAAACAGGAGGTGCTGATCACACAACGCGACATAGAGCTCACCAAAGTGAATTCCCAACTTGAAGAAGCTCAGTTGACCATTCGCAAATGGAATACTGGGACATACTCACTAAAGGAGATCATGGACAGCGCAAACCCAAGCAAAAGGGGGCTTGGATATCATGCACCAACTGTATTTTGTCATGGAACTACGTCTGCTGGAGAAACATCCAATACCAAATTAGATGATGTGCCCATAGATCAGCCAACACAGACAAAACATGACAACCCTCAAGCGGAAAAAGGTAAGAAAGGTAAGAAAACAAGAAAGAGACGTAGAAAGAAA
Source organism: Leonotis leonurus (assembly GCA_026898415.1). Classification (NCBI taxonomy): domain Eukaryota; kingdom Viridiplantae; phylum Streptophyta; class Magnoliopsida; order Lamiales; family Lamiaceae; genus Leonotis; species Leonotis leonurus. The sequence goes on from JAPKLX010000083.1 coordinate 684,238, forward strand.
TATCTATGTCATTATTGTCTCAAATCAGGTCACATAAAGCCTTTCTGTTACCAAAAGAAAATAGATGAAAAGTCATATTTTGTGTTACCTCAACAATCCAAAATGATATGGGTAAAGAAAGCTGATTTAACATGTAATGTTGCTTACATAGCATTGAAAACTAACATTTCAGGCTCTTGGTACTATGATAGCGGATGTTCACGTCACATGACAGGTAACAAAACATTTCTTTCCAACTATGAAACTTACGACGGAGGAAATATTTCCTTCGGTGGAGGTTCAAAAAGTAAAATCATAGGGAAAGGTACACTAAATGTTCCTGGGTTACCTGCTTTAACAAATGTCTATCATGTTTAATTAGGGGCTTATGGCAAACTTAATCAGCATAAGTCAATTATGTGATGGTAACATGCTTGTGAAATTCACCAAAGATGCCTGTGAAGTCTCCAATAACAGAAACTTGTGCATTATGAAAGGACAAAGGTCATCAGACAATTGTTATATGACTGATAACCTAAAATGCAACAAGACTCAAGTTGATGATGTTATACTCTGGCACAAACGATTAGGTCATACTAACTTTCGAAATCTTGGCAGGTTAGTCAAGATGGATGTAGTACGAGGCCTACCAAACTTGGAAAGGCTGACCAGATTGTGTGTGGAGACTGTCAAAGAGGAAAACAATTGCATGCATCACACCCTGCTCTACAGCACCATGAACAACAATTTGGGACCAACCGATGCTTTGAACTTTTACTTATGGATCTTGTAGGACCCATGGAAGTTGAAAGTATTGGCGGCAAAAGATATGTATAAGTTGTGGTGGACGATTTCTCCCGATTCACATGGAACTACTTTTTACGTGAAAAATCTGAAACATTTGAGATGTTTAGAAATATGTTTGCTCGCTTTGCTAATGTATTTGATGCTAGAATCTCTCGTATAAGATCTGATCATGGTCGTGAGTTTGAGAACTCGCAATCCATAACTTTCTGTGATGAAAAAGGAGTATGCCAGGAGTTTGCAACACCAAAAACTCCACAGCAGAATGGGGTGGCCGAACGCAAGAATAGGACCTTGATTAAGATGGCAAGAGTTATACTGAGCTCAAAACAAATGGCGAAATGTTTTTGGGCTGAGGCAGTAAATACCGCATGTTACATCAACAATCGAGTCAACATTCGACCAGGCTCATTCAAAACACCGTATGAACTGCTTAAGGGAAGAAAACCTAACCTAAAAATTTTTCGTGTTTTCGGGTGTGTATGCTTTATTTTAAATGACTGCGGATATCTAACAAAGTTTGATGATAAGAGCGACAAAGGAGTATTTGTTGGATACTCAACAAACAGTATAGCTTATTAACCTTCGCATTAAGACAATACAAGAATCTGTTAATATTGTCTTTGATGACGCAAGTGATGTGAACAAAGAGGTGGAAACAGAAGACGACGTATATCAAGGGGGAGTTATTCCACCTCCTGTTGAGGTGCAAACTGCTCCACCTAACACAACAACCTGCAGTAATGTGGAAAATAATGTTACACAATAGGAACCAGAAGAAGAACAAGATGAGGTTCAAGAGGTTACTCACCGCAGAGAACCTCCAGGAAGAGTTAGAGAAAGCCATCCACTGTCTCAAATGATATGAAATGTTGAGGATGGTGTTCAGACCAGACGTAAATAGCCGATAAACTATAGAGAAATGACATGCATGTACTCTGTGTGCTCTACAGTTGATGGCGTAACATATTTTGTCTCCAAGTTTGAACCAAAAAATGTCAAGGAAGCATTGACTGATGAGTTCTGGATAAATGTTCTGCATGAAGAACTAAATCAGTTTGTTCGTAGTGATGTTTGGTACCTTGTTCCTAGACCAGCCAACAGAAATGTTATCGGCACAAAGTGGATTTTTAAGAACAAATCTGATGAGAAAGGAACAATTGTAACGGAACAAAGCACGATTGTGGCTCAAGGATATACTCAAGTCGAAGGAGTGGACTTTGATGACACGTTTGCCCCAGTAGCAAGAATTGAGTCCATTCGATTGTTGCTTGCTGTTGCATGTCACCTCAACATCAATCTATATCAAATGGATGTGAAGGCAGCATTCCTCAACGGTGAACTTAAGGAGGAAGTCTATGTTGAACAACCAAAAGGATTTGAGGATCCCCATAAGCCAGATCATGTCTTTCGACTAAAGAAGGCCTTGTATGGACTAAAATAAGCACCACGTGCTTGGTCTGGACATCTCACAAACTTCCTTCTCAAATACGGGTTTGTGAGAGGCAGTGCTGACCGAACATTGTTTATCAAAAGGGAAGATCAACACATCTTTATACTCAAATCTATGTTGATGATATGATTGTCGGTTCCACATCACGCAACATGCTCAATGATTTTTCAGGTGCAATGTCTACGAAGTTCGAGATGAGCATGGTGGGAGAACTCATATACTTCCTTGGACTTCAAGTTAAACAAGGAAAAGATGGTATCTTTATCTCTCAAAGCAAGTATGCCAAACACATGAGGACTCCCATTGGATCTACTGACAAGTTGACAAAAGATGATGCTGGAGAGGATGTTGATCCAACACTCTACAGATCAATGATAGGGAGTCTACTGTACCTAACATCTACTCACTTAGATCTGATGTTTAGTGTCTGTGTATGTGCCAGGTATCAAGCTAAACCCAAGGGATCTCATCTTAAAGCTGTTAAGAGAATCATCAGGTATGTCGCTAGAACATTAGAGTTATGAATCTTTTTTTCTACAGACATGAATATGAGTTTGATAGGTTTTAGTGATTCTGATTTGGCTGGAGATGTGGATGATCGGAAAAGTACGAGTGGAGGTTATTTTTATCTAGGAAACAACATTGTGTCCTGGCATAGTCGCAAACAAAATTGTGTTTCTTTATCCACTGCTGAATCCGAATATGTTGCCACAGGCAGCTGTTGCACACAACTACTGTGGCTCAAACAAATGCTCAGTGACTATGGCCTAGATAACAATGACCTGGTTGTGTACTGTGACAACATGAGTGCTATAAATATTTCCAAAAATCCTGTTCAATACTCAAGGACAAAGCATATTGACATAAGACACCATTTCATTTGAGATTTAGTGGAACAAGAGGTGATCAAGCTTGATTATGTGAAAACGGAAAACCAAGTTGCCGACATTTTTACAAAACCTTTGGATCATGAGAGGTTCGTATATTTACAGAAGTCTCTTGGTCTGTGTTTTTACCACTAAAAGTGTGTTTTTATGCTACACCTATCTCATTGCTATTTATACCGAAGGGTGTAGCTTGTGTTGTCTAACTTGCTGGTATAACATCTTAGCTAACATGTTCTCTGAACAGACGCCTAGTATTCTTCTATATATGTTTTATATAACTGTGTGGTAAACAATCCAAGTAGTTTGGGGGGCACGGCGTTCGCTGCGACGATGCTACCTTACCAAAGGATTGCAACTGCGACTGCTTTCAAGGGCGAAAGGCTAGGGGCACTGTGTTCACTGCGACGATGCACTCTACGCTCACTAACCCTTGGATTCTTGTAGTTCTGCACCTATTTTATCTATATAAACCGGGTGGATGTTACAAAGATGTTGGCACAACAGAGCAAGTTAGACTATTTACTCCATAAAATGTCTTTCTCAAAATGTTCTTTCAACATCTCTGTCAGCAACTTGTGTTTGAAATCCTGCATGATCCCGTATCCCGTAAACACTGCTTCCTCTCCTTTGATAGTGGGTTATAACTGTCAGGTAGAGTGTTCTTGATTGTGTCAGGGAGGAAGTGAAACGGCATTCTTTCCCTATATTTGAACCGTCGCCAGTCTGTTTCTCCTCCCTTATCATTACTTTTCCTGCCACAGTTGTCACTCATCACACGAAACCCTAGAGAAACAGCCTCTCATTACTCTCTCTCCCATATCCGCTCATATCCCAAGACTGATACACCTTCTGGTTCCTAGACTTAAAACATCCATTTGTTGTCGTCTTCTCCATCTCACTCACTTCATCCAGCCCTCACAATCTGTCATCTGTGTGCTCTCTATCAAAATTGTTACTGTTACTAATGGCTGCCCTTCCTAATGCCGATCTCACCGTGATTTTGAGAGCCTTCATTGCAACCAATCCTTAGGTCCTTCACGAACTGCAAGCTCCTGCTCCACCAGTTCCACCGGCTCTCGAGACTCCGCCGGTTCCACCGGTCGTCGAGACCCCGCAAATCTCAGAAGTTGTTGTAGTTCCTCTGGCACCGCCGCCCATTGACGACACTTCCGCTCCACCACCAGTCACGACCAAGGCGGCTATTCCTGTGCCTCCGGCCATTGACGACCTTGCTCCTGTCTCTACTGTCGCACTTGTCGATCCAGTCGCAGCGTCATCTTCGTCCCATCAGTCTCCCCGCAGGTTCCTCCGAGAAAACCGGTCACTCGGGGCTCTTACCTCTCCACTCATACTGGTCAGTCCAAGAAGTCCAAGAACTAGGTGCCTACTGTCGTCATCCACGATGACAGTGATGACGAAGTATCCTCCGCTCCCAAGCATCCCCGTCTTGCTGCAGCCATCGTGGTTAAACAGGAAACCAACATCTCTGCCGCTACCACAGTCTCTGTTGACGATGCCGCCCTGATCAAGCGCACCACCATCAAAGAAGGAAAACAGGCTATCGTGGTTCCTGTTCACATTTCTGAACAGTCTGACGCTCCTGACTTTCCGTTGGACCCCGATCACGCCCTCAGTCTCCAGTTTTACGATGAAACCACCGCTGTGAAATGTAAGCGTCTTCGGAACGCCCCCTGTGTCTGTGAACGCTCCGTTGATGAGGTGACCTTTGATGAAAACAATTTGTTCGAGTTCTTTAAAACTCGTGGTTTGCTAGGTACAATCTTTCAACTCCCTCCCTTTGTTAAGTCAATTGTCCGACATTTCTACTATAATCTGCACCGCATGTTTGGTAATCGTGCTTCCCAGAATTACAGCAAAGTTTGTTTTTATAACATTGTCTTTGATTTTTCGGCTGAGGCCATCAACGCTACCCTCGATTTGCCGAATGTTGAGGGTGACATAGTCTCCAGTTTAGACGATGTCGCCAAAGTCATCACTGGCGGGAAGCGCTCTAGATGGGTGCAGCCTATGAAAGCGTCCACTCTGTCTCACCTCTATTTCGTCCTCCACAAAGTTCTCACATACAACTGGATCATATCCTCAAATGTCACTGTTACCACTCAACAGCACGGTGTGTTGTTGTACCTCGTGGGTCTCAATAAGCCATTTAATCTTGGAAGGATAATCTTTGACCAACTGGTTAATCTCTCCGTCAAGGCCCAAATCAGTTCTCTTCCATTTCCGTCTCTCATTTGCAGGGTTATGGAGAAGCAAGATTTTACAGAGATCTCCAGGAGCCACAAAGCCTTGTCGATCCCTGATTATGCTATCCACAACTCTCTCTTCAACAAAGGAAAGGTTGTTGATTTACCATGGCAGAATCCTGACCAACCCTCTACTGCTGCCTCTGGTATTCTGCTGCCACCACAAGCCATTCAGCAGCTGATTGCAGCCTTAAACGCTCTTGCTGCACTCCAGCCAATTCTTCAAGCATGCCTGTCTTCCCAAAAAGGGGGAGCACAAGCAACAGGTGAAACAGCAGGTGAACCAGGTGGAGACCCAGACGACAACGAGGAGGCAGATGACGAGGAGGAAAAGGCTGAGGCTGATAATGAGGAATGATGAGAAATGAGAGTGTGTGAGGGTGATGACCGAATGTGGTCAATTCAAACAAATATTTGTGATGTTGGGGAGCACCAAAAACAAATTTAACTTTTCTGTTTTTATGTTTGATGGATGATGGATACTGATGTTTTTGCAGCACTGACCGTATTTTGGTTGAATGAATAATTGTTGCTGCTTGGAATGATAATGCTGCTATATGTTTTATGTCAATGCTAGCTGTTGCCTGTATCTATGTTGTTGAAGCTATTTTTGCAGGCATAAACATAGGGGGAGCTATCTCGTGAAGCGATGAGAAGAGTTTTGTGAAGAAGGCACAAAAACAGGGGGAGTTTGTTAGGTATTTTAAGTCTTGATGTTATTTGGAATGTCGACCTAACATTTGTGTTTTTGTGTTCTTCACAGGAGTGCTGATCAGGCCTCCAGCTCAGCATGACAAGCAGTGGCGGATCCAGAAAAAAATGTTAGGGGGGCTAAGTTTCGAAAAATTACGTAAAAAATAAATTTTGCTATAGTTCAAGTAGGTAGGAGGGGCTATTGTATAAATATACGTAAAAATACCGATAAATTTACGATTTTTTAAGTATAAAATACATCAAAAAAAAATTAGGAGGGGCGCCCCTCCCACCTTACACGTAGATCCGCCACTGATGACAAGTGGTGATGACACGACACCCAACTCAGCAACAACGTGGCGTGTTGACTCAGAAAGGGGTGGAGCAGCACACGTGAGGAATTGAAGACCAAGTCCAAAGCGGTTGAGAAAGGTGTGCTGGTGCGTTCCACAAATCCAGGAGTCAAGCAACCAACTGAAGTTGTTCCACAATTCTAGGCAGATATGCGGAGATAACAAACTGAACAACTGACTTCGAGAATTGTGGAAGACATGGGCTGACAGTTGCTATATTCGCGGATCCAGGCCCATGTAGTCTATCTATAAATACTAGATTCATTCTTTTAGTAGATAGACGTTTTTGCAGATATATTTCGTAGTTTTCATTCTGTACGTTTCTTATAGCTCAACATTGTAATAGTCCAACACTTGTTTTGATTATTCTTTTTGGCCGTAAGGCTTCCGTGTAGGTTATTGATTTATATAACCTACGCAAAAATATCTCGTGTCTTCTACTTTAACTTCCGCAAGTTTTTCATTTAGAGTGGTTGATACACTTTCAGCCCATGTTCCTGATGTGTGATTGATCTCTCATGTTGCACGATCTCTTCGCCTTCTACTTCCTTTGCTTCTCTGGTCGTATCACTGCCTCTCAAACGTCTCAACAGGCCGTTGCTTGGGTAGAAGCTGGGTACTCACTGTAGAGGGACTCTGATCTAGGGTACAATGGGAGTCTCGCTTGGTCAGGCTTCGATATGGCCGAGTAGCATTGCGGGCTGCTCTCTGGTGTGCCTAAAGAGTAGTACTCTTATGTTGTTCTTGGGCTTATGTCTGAGTTCTGATGCTCTTGCTTGCTCCAGATTATCATCTGCTCGAGCCTCTCGGGTTGCGAGTGGTTTGAGTGGCTGTTTCGGGCTGGTGCCACGGGCTTGCAGTCGCCTAAGTCCATCTCTACTATCTTGATGTTCTCTTCTTGGCTGAGATCCTGCAACATGTAAGAAATGAAAAGAAAATAGTCGTGTATGTCTAAGGATATAATTACTATAATAATAATGAAGAAAATGATTTGTGGAAATTTATGTGACCAAGAAAAAGGAACTTACTTGATTGGAATTCCTCATGAGGCATGAGTAGATTTTCTGTGATTTTGATCGAGCATGAAGTTAGTGTTGTTGTTGTCGTCGTCTTCTTGATGAAGCATGTGGAGCCTCTGTGCTCTGGGCGTCGCCGTCGCTTGCTTCCTCACTAAGTGGCCCCTCACCAGCGCCTGAAGCGAACTCCAATTTCAGAGAAAATAAAGGAAATCAACAATTAACTGGTATAGCAATAGCATTGTCTTCTTCAACCTGTCTCTCACTCTCGATGTCCTTTATGGGATAATGTACTTTTACAAGTAATGATAATATGAAGCCTAGCTACTTCTTTAATGTTTTGACTGTTGCATTGTGTTCGTCAAGTGTAGAATATGTGGGAGAAGACAAGAAAGAGAGAGAGGAAACTTCGATTCGTTTCTGGTGATCAATAAGATTCTCCACATTACTTTTTCTTTCTTTTATCTTTTCTTTTTTTTTTTTTTTTTTTTTTTATTTCGGAGACGAAGGAATTTGATTCTTTACCTATTCAACCAACTATCAAGTTATGAAACACTTGTTCAGTTGGCATATATATTTCATACCACCTTGAAAGATATATATATTATTTAGTATTTTAGTAGTATTTAAATTTTATCTTTTTTCATGTTATGTTTATTTTATATTAATAGTTTGACTTATCTGTTAATCTCACAGTTTAGACTTATTATGAGTTGAATACAAATTAAAGTGCCTCTCTTTCTAAATACACAGAATAAACGGAGCTAGAATCTACCTTGGGAACATCAGCTTTTGAAATTAAAAAATGTCGTGAATGTGACTGGATTAACTTATAATTAAAAAGACCATATTACCTCTTCTAAAATAAATTAAGCAAAACTTAATTTGATTTTTTTTTAAATGAAAAGAAGCATGTGAGAGAGATATTGATTGGAAGAAGATGCCGAATTGTGTAAAATCGTACTTCCTCCGTCTCATTAAATTCGACACATTGTGATTAAAATTGTGAGTTTTTTGATTAAAATGTATGTAATCTAATGGAACAAATACTGAGGGACACCCACATTTTCATCCCACTTGGGACCTACTTTTGTGCATGCCCTTTTATTTCATTGTCTTTCAATTATAATTAATTAATTAATGATCTTATGTTTGTCTTTTATCTGTATTAGTATTTCCATTTTCTTGTATCCATGTTTTTTCCCTTTGTACATGACTTCACTATCTAACACTTTTAAGTGGTTGATGTGAATGTGGAGTAAAGGTACGAATCTAATCTAAAATGATTTTCATTCACTAATTTATTTTTAAAAGTGTGACTTTTCCATTCATGTTACTTCATCTCTTATATATGATTCAATTAAACGTGACTTATACGTGAATACAAAGACTTTCAAATTATACATAAAATTTGCAGATCATTTTTACATATATTGTCTCATATATATCTTGAGTGTACGTTGTCTCGTATATATCATATGGAAAATTCTAAGATTTTTATTTTTATTTTTTTTAAATAATATAAAATATATTTACATAATATTGTTTTGGGTGGAAATATAAGGTAGAGCGGGATGATTATGCTAAAATTATGAGGGATTAGAGTTGAATTTTTTTTATTTCTTATATGTGTATTATTTTTTCAACCCATCTAAATTTTAGTTTTTTCATAAGAACTTTTTTCTAATCAATTATATAATCATATGAGTAATTATAATTTTTGCTTTATTTTTTACTTTTAATTAAATAAATAATAAATTATACCCTACTTAATAAATAAAAAAGTAAAAATTACCTTTAATATATTAATTTACAATAAAATAACAAATCTAATCACTATATAATCTAAATTATCAATTAAAAAATAAACGACATTTTAAGTTAACATAGTGTATGGAAGTCCACCCAACACAAGTTTACATGAATCATATACATATTATCAATTAAAAGAAAATGCAAAAAAGTCCACCCAACACAAGTTTTAAGTCATCCGCATAATACATCAAGAAATGTAAAAAGTTCCAGAAGTGTATAGTTTTTTTTGAAGGTTACATATTGTTACCATAATCTGTTAAAATAAACGGTTGAAATCTATTTTCATTTTTTATGTATGGATCATTTCTTATATATGATCCAAAACCTATATAAGTTGTTATTACTTTTTCATGTATGGATCATTTTTCATATATTATGTAACCTTCAAAAAAATTAGAAAAATAAGAAAAAAAAAGAAAGGTTGAAAGGATTTGAAGGGCTGAGGTGGACAGATTGAGGTGAATTTGTATCGTAATATAAATTTATTGGGAGTGAATGCTATTCCTTAGAGTGGGATTACCATATAAACTAGCTAATAATAATTAATAAATACAAGTAGACAGTATTGATATTAACGACCAAGTCTAGCATACTATCATTTACTCTTTGTACCAATTAAACTTAAGAAAGTGGCAATTAAAAGTATCTTAAAAACAATACAAATAATGAGAATTTATCAATTTCAAATAATAATGATACATACAATTTTTTGGTGAATGAATCTTACAAAAGTAAAATGTAATTAAGTAATTTAATTATAACTAGTACTCCGTCTCACTAAACTTGACATATTTTTTTATTGAAACGTCATATTAAACTTGACACATTTTAAAAATAACAAAAATTATCTCTTCAAAAAAAGTATGAACCCTACCATCCATCTTTATACATTTGAGACTACTTTATACACTATTCTTAAAAATCGTACTAAAAAAACGTCAATGGAGAGATTATTTAATTCTTTTTTTTTCTATTATAAATATATAAATTTTTGCACAGAAAATCAGTAAAAGTCGATACAAATTGACGGTATGTATCTTATCCTAAAATGTGTTAATCAAACTAAACTTTAATGCAGCAACATACGTGGCAGAGAATGATTGGGGAAGAGACACACGGTTTACAGACTAACCGCCAACGACTCACAGTAATACCTTTGACTTTAACATTACATACACTGTCAATTTCTACATTCAAATCCAAGTCAAAATCCCCACAATTTTCAAAAATCTTATGCCGATAATTAATTGCAGCACCAAAAATACCTAACTAAATCACTCTCTTTTTTATCTTCAATTTCATCATCACAGTATTATACTTCAAGACATACTGTATATATTTATCTTCTCCTATTCTTTTTTCTTTGTGGAGAGCTTTGAAGATGGCTGCGGTTCAGTATGCTGCTTTTCTTGCAATTACAGTCGTTCTCGGAGTTTCCCACGCCACCGCCAACTTCACCATCCCATTCCTCTCCCCTTCCTTCGGTTTGTCTTTATTCTCTGCAACTAAAACTTTTGTTAGATGTTTCTTTTTTATATTTTGGCAAAATGGGGTGTCTTGTAATCTCGCAATTATGTGCTTCTTGAAATTATATACTGCCTGTGCTTGTTTTTTGATTCCTTGAAACTGTGTCGACTTAATGTGAAAATATGATGTTTGAATAGTTTCAAGTAGTTTGCGCTATATTTTGCTTAAACTCGATATATATAGTTGAAGTGATTGATATTCCTAACAAAGGTAATAGTTTGAGATAAATATGTTAAATTGTAGGTGAGGAAGCTTGCAAAACAAATGTTTGTGGAAAGGGAAACTGCGTGGCTTCGAGTGTTAGCACTTTTGGATTTGAGTGTGAATGTCAGCAAGGCTGGAAACAATCCATATCTGATGATGATAATCAGTTTTTCAAATTCTTGCCTTGTGTCATTCCCAATTGTAAGTTTCTTACTATTAATTACTTGTGTTTTTTCTTCATTTTCTTGGAAGATTCTTTAAGTTGTCTGATCTCTGAATCTGAGAGAAATTTGACTTATGGTATGTGGAGGTTATCTTCAATCAAAAAGGAAATATGATCATATCAAATTAACCAAAATTAAGGAGAATAAATTTTGATTAGAAGATAATGTTTTGATTTAATTAGGATGGATAATCTTTGTGCAGGTACAGTCGATTTCAACTGTGCAAAATCGCCTAATCCATCACCAAATGCCAACCAATCCAGCTACACATTTTTTGATCGTAGGAAATTAAATCCTTTTTCCCCTGATTTTTTTTTCATAATTTTTTTTTGAATAAATTAATTTGATTATTTATTCTTTTATTAATGATGATTATAGCCTGCTTCTGGACTGACTGTGGAGCTGGATCATGCAACAAAACCTCCATATTCACTCACTCATGTGTGTGTGAAGAGGGGTATTACAACTTGTTCAACTCCACTTCTTTCCCTTGCTACAAACAATGTAATTAGCTCACAACACAAACCCATGCACATTGCAATTTAACAATATATGTGTATCATTTCAATATTAAATTAAACACAATTAGTCTAAACTAACAATATAAGCCCGTCACTAAACAAAATAACCACTTTAACGGTTTTTGTCAAGTTGCTATATATGTCTTGATGTGGGACTGTGTAATTAGGCGCCATCGAAGGGGACTGCGCGGAACTAGGAATCGGCGTCATGAACTCATCAAACACGGCTCTGGCTCCACCACGAAGCCAGACAAGTGTGGTTAACAACAATGAAAACCATGGTGAGAGATTAATTGGACCTCTCAACTTGAACTCAAATTCTTACCTGCATATGTTGTGTTATATTCTTATATATATCGACTGTTTTCGGTTCGTTGTAGGGTCGGGCATGATCATCAGAGTAGGATTGAGTTGGTTCATTACCATGGTTGCAACTTTGGTTCCATTTATGTGGAAATAATGCTTTTAGGCAGATGCAGCTATTTCTTTGCAACATTTGCAGATAGTCTCATTCACATTATTCTAGTTATTGGTATATTTTGAGGCATGCATGTGAGATTTTATTGTCTATTTGCATTATGATTTTTGAGTATTATGGCTTAGCAGTTTATCTTTTTATGTAGATAGTCATTTTTGGTCTTTGCAAGAATTTGGATGCATACCTATTGTAATTATTTAAGGGAAACTGGGACATTTATTGTGCAGATTTAATTTAAAGTTTTTTAAAATTGGATTACGTACATTAATATTAAATTACATAGCGTCATCATAAATGACTCAAACTCGAAACCTATTGTCTTGGAAATTAACCTTACTATAACTAAGCCAACACATGCAAGTTGTTACACTTCATGGACATTAAGTCAAATGATATTTAATTTAAATTTTAAATCATGGACATTAAGTCAAATGAGATTCAATGTTTCACTTTCACTTCATGTTCTATCATCAAATTTTAATTAATTAATTAATTTTATTTTTTTGATTTCAATTTATATATTTTAGTTTAATTTTGAACTTAGTATTATAGCCCATCTCATTCAAATAAAGTATATAATCAATTTTTAAGAAATTTATTTTTTTTCAAATAATTATTAATTATAATTCATTATATTATAACAAAATTTTATTTTTAATAAATATTAATTAAAATAATAAATATAATTGTGAAACATGAAGTGTGGAACACAAATATGAAACATTAAATTTCATCCGCGATTAAATACTCACTCATTCAATTTTAATAATTAAGTTTATTGTGTCCTATTATATCGCTTGAGGCCAACAAACAATTAAGAACAATGTTAGCAATGGTTCAAACTTTTCTCAATCTAATCCCGATCACCGTCCAACGTGGACCAAGATGACAAAGAAAAATGAAAAATAAAATATTCGAACAAAGTGCGAACAGGGTTAATAAATTAAATCACGACCTTAATGCTATGAAAAAGATCGCGGCATTAAATCGTCCAATATTTATAAAATTTATAAAAGAAAATTAAATGAGAGTACCGATTGATAGGCCAATATTGGACGCTTTATCCAATATTGTACTACACCAATGGACCTTAGTTCTTAGGTTTAAATGGTGTGTTTGTTTAATGTGATTATTGTACTACACCAATAGAGTATTTTTGTAGCCGTCCTATCCTATTAAGGTATAATAAGCTTCTTTGGGGTTCGACTGCCTAATTTGTTTGGAGATAAATGTGCTACTATGCCACTCTTATAAACATTTGAGGCGAGCGTGGTGTATTAGTCTAGTGATAGTGAGTATTAATATTTAAGATAATATATTTCGATTTAAGTTTTTTGTAATATAATTATATAATTTAATTTAGCGTCTGGAAAATTGACTTTATCATGAAATGATAATTCAAAATTTTTGGAAAACTGCGTAGTATAGGTGTTAGACAATAGCATGTGATATTTGACCGCTTCAATGTCATGTGAAATATACTCATATGTGTCAGAAATTTGTCTAAAATACATATACTTTTCCAGACCGTATCATGTATTCATTTTCATTATTACTTTGGATAATAATGCAAACATGAAATGACAACTCACAATTTTTTGAAAATCATATAGTATAGGTGTTAGACCATAACATGTGATTTTTTTTCACTTCAATGTCATGTGAAGTATGCTCAAATTCCGAAATTTGTCTAAAATGCAAATACTTTGCTAGACTATATCAGGAATTCATTTCCATTATTGATTCATTTTCATTATTGTGTAGTATAGGTGTTAGACAATAACATGTGATCTTTGATCACTCGAATGTCATGTGAAGTATGCTCGTGTGTCATAAATTTGTCTAAAATGTAAATACTTTGTCAGATAATAACAGTATATCTTTGACTGTCTTGTGAAGTATGCTCATGTGTCAGAAATTTATCTAAAATGCAAATACTTTATTAGATTGGATCATGTATTCATTTTCATTATTGATTCATTTTTATTATTGTGTAGTATATGTGTTAGACAATAGAATGTGATTTTTTATTACTTCAATGTTATGTGATGTATGCTCGTATATCAGAAATTTGTGTAAAATGCAAATATTTTATCATACTGTATCATGTATACATTTTCATTATTGATTTATTTTCATTGTTGCATTATATAATTGGTAAACAACGGTATCTAATTTTCGATCACTTTAATGTCATGTTAAATATGCTCACGTGTTAAAAATTTGTTTGTCCCACTAATTTTCCCAAGGTTGTAACGAAACATTGTTTCTCAATCTAAATATTCAAAGGTATATTATGAACAATTAAGTGAATATCTAGATTCGTCCATAATATGGAGACACTAATTTTGTCCAAATAGATTTCCCATATAACATATTTTTAAGTGAATAGTTGCTCTACATTATATCATTGTTATCATTTCAATTATTCATGATATTATATTTCATAACAATTTTTAACATTTAGTATTTTTTCAAAATAAAATTTGACAATATATATATGACCTTTGATTTTATTTTTTTTACGATTATATAATACTTGACCAAGGTCCAAACTTTCAACTTTTGATGTCTTAGTCTTCATCTCCTCAAAACAAATTACTCGTTTATGACTAGAGCTGGCAAAATGGGCCCGGTCCGATCGGCCAGCCCGTGGCGCCCGGGGTTTGGGCTAGAAAAAAATAGGACGGAAAAAAATTGAGCTTTTTTGGCCCGCCCAGATGGCCCGGTGGGCTAATCGGGTTTTGGGGCTAAAATCCCGGGGTTTCCGGGCCAAAAAGCCCGCCCGACAAAATATATTATTTTTAATTATTATTATTAATTTTGAAAATACATTAGAATGTTTTGGTGAATTGTATTTGTATATTTGATGATTAATATATAAATAAAACATGTATATATTAATATTTATATTTATATAAATATATAAAAACACATTTACATATAATTGTTTAGATGTAAGTCTATTTTGTATATTAAAAAAAATTAAAATTTAACATAATCTTTAATTTTTGTTATAGTGAAATTTCAAATTGAATCGAATTTTAAATATAATATTTTTATTTAATATATTAAAAAAATCAAATATTCGATTCAAATATTCGAATATTCATATTTTTTTTATATACTAATTGTTCATAAAAATATTAAAATTCATTAATCAAGTTTTAGACTATTAATTTATTATATTTTATAATGTTAAATATTTATCTTAATTTTATATATATAAAAAAATGGACGGATTTGGCCAGATAGCCCCAAGGGAGCTGGACTGGGTAGCAATTATAGAAGCCCGATGAATTTTAGGCCGGGCCGACCTGATCCGATAAATATCATTTAGTTCGGTGGGCCAGGTCGGGCCAGCTCGGCCTGCTACTTTTGTCAGCTATAATTATGACTACAAAAAATGTATTGTTTATTATTTGTTCATGACATCCACAAAAATATGTCATCTCTTTTTTAAATATGATCTTATAGCACTTAAGATTATTAATGTTATGTATATTATATTTAGTGTGCTAATTTATCTATTAAAAAATATTTTACTTTTTTAAATCTCATTTATACTCTAGTCAATCAGAAAATTTGTTCTCTTTCCAAAAAAAATAAGTGGGTCCATTTTTGCCTTTAGATATCTCTAAGATTCACTTTGGATGAAACATATGAATTGTGATAAAATTAGTATATCTTTTGCAACTAAAATGAATAGATTTCTTAAGATTCACTTTAGATGAAACATATGAATTGTAATAAAATTAGTATATTTGGAAGGGTATTCCTTTTTAAGTACACCTTTTTTCCACCTAATTTTAAATAATATATCACTATTTTTACGCTACATTTCAATTTTATTACACCTTTTTACACATAATTTTAAATAATACTCCCACCATCCCAATTAGCTTTAGTTGTATTTCTTTTCGGGCATCCCAACTAACTTGCGTCATTTTTTTTTAGAAAACCTTTATTACACACCAAATTTAAATAATATATATTCATATCATCGCTTTATACTTTAAACATACACTCAACATACCCTCCTTAATTCTCATACTAAAAAAAAGTGCCCAAACTAGTTGGGACGGAGAGAGTATATATTTATATCATACCTTACACTAGTTTTCAACTCTCTTAAAAACTTGTATCTAAAGGTAATGTCTTTCCGAGGGTCTACACCAGTGTTAAAGTTGATGCATTTATTGAAATTTTTTGAAGTCCTTAGTGTATGCAAAACCAAATAACACCAAAATTTCTCTTAAGACACAAAACATGATCCTAAAAAGGATCAATTTATATAAATATAAAATGATTCTCGCATGATCCTATAATTAGACCAAAAATCAAGAGAAAATTCTCAATTACTTCTCCTCATCGGTTCCAAACAGCTTCATTCTCGACAATGGCGTCCTTAGATAACCTTCCACTTCGAATTTCTTCGGCGACAGCTCTCTGTACTTTGCAAACTGTTGCTTTGCCTCCGCATTCTTCTCCATCAAGCTGTAGATCATGCCTTTACAGAAGTAGGGCCGGAAATCGGAGGGATCCTCCATGGCCAGCTCGTCGTAGCTCCTTAGCGCCTCCTCCACATCCTTGTGCAGAAACTGCATCTGCGCCATGATCAGTTTCACGTCCCTTGCCTCCTTTGCCTTCGCCTCCCTCTCCGCCGCCGCCAGCGCCTGTTGCAGCCGCCTCATCACTGCCTCCCTCTCCCCTGATCGGTCCATTAAGAGCGCGTTCTCGAATAGCGCTTCGAAGCAGAGAGGATTCTTCGAGAGAATTTCCTCGAACACGTCGCGTGCATCCTCGGTTCTCCCCAATTCGCTCAGCAGCCTCGCGATCATGAATTTCCAATCCGAATTATCCGGCTGCGCGGCGGCGAGTTTTCGCAAGATCGAGAGGCTTTCGCCGTCCTCGCCGGCGGCAAGCTTCTCCTGCAGGAGGCTCTTCAGCGCGTCGATCGCAGCGGGGTTTGATTCGAGAAGGTGCGTGAGGGGTGAATCTTGGGGGTTTTCGCCTTCTTCTTCTACTTCCTGCTTGATTCCTTCAGGAATTGAAGTTGCTGTTAGGGTTTGTGACGGCGGCGGGAGCTCAGCCCGGGCGGAGGGGATGGGGAATCTCGAGAATGTTGCGGCGGCAGCGAATATGGCGGCACAGGCGGCGGATTTGAGAATGGGGAAGAAAAGGTGTTGCGGACTGGGAGGGGCGGGGTTGGCTTCGCCGGCAGCGGCGGACTTGATAGCAGAGCTTTTTTTGTGTGAGGGGTTAAAATTGAGAATGCGGATCGCAGCGGGGCTCCGGTGAGGTAGCGGCGGCGGAAGGAAATGGGTGGAGATTGAGGAGTTGATTGAGATAATGGAACTCATCGTTTGGGGATTTAGGGTTTTGGTGTTGGAAATTCCGAGGTATGTGGAAGATGGTGAAGGTGGGGAAGAAATGGGACTTGAGGTTTAAAAATTTACACATTCAACATCTATCTACTGGCTACTATTGTTTTCTGGGCCTCCAAAATCCAAATCATCAATGAATTTTACTCTATTCAATATTTGAGATAATAGTATTACTAAAAACTAAGTAGTACTAATTTTTTTGAGTGATAAAATAAAATAATTAGAAAAGATGGTAGAAGATAAATAATTGCCCCAATATAATAATAGTTAAATTATAGTCATTTATAAATTTCTTATACTAAAATATCCCTATAATTATATTTTACATTTTTGAATATGAATAGTATGAATTGTATCGAATCGTACCATTCATACGTGATACTTAATTTTATTAAACTGTATGTACGTATGAATCGTATGAATTGTATCAAATCGTATCATTCATACATGATACTTAATTTTATTAAATTGTATATATGCATGAATCGTACGAATGAATATTCATCATACATTTCATACCATTCGTATCATTTATACAATTAAATTTAAGTAGAAGAGAATTTATGATAATTCACATTCAAAATGGCTAGAATTTAAATAGTGTTATGTTTGTGGCTATTATTTATCTTTTACTTCTTTGGCTAGTTTGTATAATTAACTCAATTTTTTACTCATTTTCTTTTCTTTTTTAAAATAAATTTTACTAGAGAGGATTATGGTCAAATGCATACATACTTGGATTACTCATGTTTCTTTTTAAATTTTGAATTTAGCCACTAATTAAATAGTATATTGTTAAAAGTTTATGATTTTTGTAACAATTAATTAAGGACTTCATAAAATTCCCCACAGATTAAAATTAGATTGGGCCATAGAAGTCTTATGACTCATATCAAAGGAGTAGTATTGATTTCTCTCTTAGGGCTGGGTCCATTCCAATAAAGTAACTAACTATGAGTCTATGACTGCTTAAAATCATTATATACGTATAATGTCTCAACAAGTGTTGACGTTAATTCTCATATCTTGAGTCAACTTAGACTAAAAGTTAAAATTCAAAAAAGGATTGTATTTCATTGTCAAAACCTGATGTATTTCCAATTTAGACAAGAATTTTATAGCTGCCACTGAAAATCGGTTTGCATGCACTACAAATCGAAATAAGAAAGAAAGTTGAAACGGGAAGAAATTCATAGCTCAACAACTTGATTCCCAGGTCTAATCTGAGAATAGACGAAGTATGTGGTCACTTAGGGCCCCAAATTTTTAGGAGCCTATTTTTTTAAATATTATATCTATATTATAATAAAATTGTTAAAAATAAAATTAATTTGTCTATTATAATTATTGATACGAAAAGGTTGAAATACACTCCAAATTTTATCTTAAATTTATTTTTATTGTAATACAAGAATAATTAATATATAAATATAATTTTATAGTGATACAAGATACTTTGTATGTATATATGTTTGGTACTCCAAATGAAAAAGAAAAAACTAAGTATGATCAAGAATTTAAAAAAAAATAAAATAAAGAAGATCAAGTCATTTAAGTTGGAGATATTAATAAATATTTCAAATTTAGGAACAAAAAAAAGAACCGCGTGAAAAAACTTTGAACATCTTGAACCATATTTATATAGAGCATGTATTTAATTTTTTTGCTTAGGGCCCCATGATACATATATTTTGGAATGAGTCTTATAAATAGTTCAACACTTCAATATTATCAAATACATGTTACCTCGCGCGATTGAAGCATTTAAATGCAGTCAAGCTCTCAATTTTCATGTTCTAACTTCCAGTTTTCACATACTTATAATACTTTGAATTTTTTATAAATTTTTAAATATTCATAAGAAGTTAGAACTAAGATTGTAATATGATGGAACTAGCTTATAGCTCAAAAATCATCAAGGTATATGTAATCAAACACTGTAAGGTTTATGATTGTAAGACACAAACACCTTCAATTTGGTTGTAAACTCTCGACTAACACTAATATCTAGAGAATGTATGAATTATTATCTTAAAACCATGCAAATTAACCAAATATTTGTATTAAATCTTTATTGCTTTCGTCTTTCAGGTTACATGCTACTAATGTTGCATATACATCCTAAACTAAATATTAACTAAAAAGCAAAGTGAAACACTAAAATGTAATCTTTCAGTTTTCTAAACAATGAATTTTTAATAGATCATCAACTTTCACGCATTATTCAGTATATTTAATCGTCCAACAGTCTAACACTCAACGTGAGCTGTAAGATTACTATCTAAACTGAATAATCTACACTTAACATTTTACTTCAATACAGATTCACGTACATTGAATAATCAAACTTTAAAATACAAATTTTTAATTGATATATCACATAACTATATAACTCATTTGAAGACCAATAATCTTCAATTTAAAAACATTGTTGTTTCCAAAATTTATTTCGTGGTTGATCACCGACGACCACGATTCCATCATTAATCCAAAATAACAACTATCAGACCAACGACTTCAGCAGTCCGTCACTATTTTTTTTTATTTGTAGTGAGATGAACATTGTTCCTCCAAATTTTCATAAAGATGGAATGGTAATATAGGAATTACTCTCTAGTCCCAATATTTATGGCCATTTTTTCTATTTTGGGACGTCTCAATATTGTTGATTCCTATCCAAAAATGATAAAAAGTTAGTACGAAATTTTTGTTTTAAAGTTATATTTGTAAGTGTTTATTGATGTGCATGCTACAAAGAAGGGGACCAACAATATTGGGACATTGGAAGTATAAAACTTCGATATTAAGAAGAAAATGCGAAGTTAATTAACATAAATATCTCAAGTCACAATATATTTATTTATATTAATTTATTTCAACGCATGTTTTTATTTGATTATTCTAATTGTTTACACATATTTTTTATTCAACAAAAATTTAAACTTTAAATCATTCCTATTAATTAAAGGTTAGGGTTAATTTCCTTAAAATTCAAAAACTTTCATTAAATTTGATTTTTTCTCATAACTTTTTAATTTAGCCAATAAATACATAAACTTAAGATGTGTTTTTTTTTATTTTTCCAATGTCTTTTCAATTTGGCAAATAAATACATGAACTTGCGATTTTTTTTTCTTATTTTCTCCATCGTCACCATCTTCGATCAAATTTAAATTGATGTACATTATAATTAGTATAAATATAAAAATATATGTTAATATAAGACAAAAATAAAAATGTTATATTCTTAATCAGCTTAAACTTGATAGAATAAGGTCGTCATGTAAAAAATAAGAAAAAATCGTAAGTTCATGTATTTTTTGGTCAAATTAAAAAGTCATGGAAAAATAAAAAAAATATTAAAATTATATATTTATTGGATAAATTAAAAGTCATAAAAAAATCAAATTTGATAAAAAAAATTTAATTTTAAGACAATTAATTACTAAAAAGCAAATGTATCTATAAATAAAAAGAGACGTGAGTGCATGCAATAAATGTAAACAGGTTAGCTAGCTCAATATATATAGTCAAAATTTGATTAATAAGTTGGCAGGAGAAGTGCATGCATGAACATAGTTAGACAAGACAGGCCATCTGAGTGAGGCCGCGCCGCTCGAAAACTGACGGCGTACGGCGGCGAAGCGGAGCTTAAATGTGACGGCGTAGGTTTATAGGCTCAATAAATTAAATTAGTGTGACAATTATTGAGAGCTTTTTTAGCCTTGTTAAATGGCTTTTTCAGATTTTGTTTTTGTCTTTTTCTTTTCGTGGAGCGCCATATATGGATCTCAAAGTATAATTGTTACTTGGTTGTTTGTTTGTGTTGTAATCATTCCTCTATGAAAAGTGTACCGTAAAAAAAAGTGGAAATGAGTTTTATGAAAAATGTGTTTTTAGTTAAGAAATAAGCATATAAATTACTCTATCCATCTCATTAAGCATGCTATCTTTTTATCCGGCACGTTTATTAAAGACATAATTTTTACTATTTATATAATTTGTCATTCGTAGTGGGACGTCTCAATAAAAAAAATGTGTCAAGCTTAGTGGGACGAACGAAATATAATATAAGTGAAATTCAAATTATTGAATGTTTTATGGAAATATATTTTAAAAATAAAATATATATTTTTGATTGATAATCTAAATAGATAATAAAAATACACTTTTCTTGAACGATATTACTAGGGTGTCTATAACCCAATTTATGAGTTCACGTTGAAAGATATTTACGTCTCAGAATGAATGTGATAGAGTTATTTTAACTCTATATTTATGTGTATTTTCTAGTTTATTTTGCATTTCTTCACTTATTTTTATAGGGAAGACTTAGTCAAGAAGTTGGAGGAAGAAGTGGACCTTTTGATTCCTAAAATCGTGCAAAGCGCTTAAGTGGATAAGTTTGTTCCTACAGATGTGGAACTGACGTTGAGTCAACAACTGTTATCCACTTTTCACTCCAACTCTCTCCACAATGTCATCCATGACTTTGTAGAGTACACAATTAAAGCCCATCAAGCCCTATATATGTGAGGATGATATGTGGAAGATGGAGACCAAACCTGAGTAAAAATGTGAGAGATATATTAGAAAGGTTCGACTCACGCGAGCGTTTACATATGTTTCTAAAGCATTTACCTAAGTTTCCATTTTCCTAAAACAAAAATATATACAAAAATAACAATTGAAAGAATAAGTTCAATTGACATTTTTGATTCATCTATCATTATAGCCAGCACGAACAAAGAGAAAGTGACAGGCATATAAAATGAAACTGCTTCCTCATTTCTAAGATCTAATCATCTTACAATTCCCATCAACCAAGTCGTTGAGAATAAACGAACTAGATCCTATAACTTCATTCAAAACTGAAACTCTTTTTGAATTTTTTTTTTTGAATTCTGTTTTTCGTTTGATATTTTAAAATAAAGCCTCTTCCTTGTAGCTAGATCAAAATTTGGATTGAGATCCAATCCAATAATTCATTACAACTGTTGATTGCTATTATTTTTTCTTCACTTTCTTTCACCGAATCATACTTGTTTCCGGATAATTTTAAAATTTCTTATTCTTATTAAGGGGGGATTCGAACAAAAATTGTCTCTACAACCATGAAAAACTAATTTTTAGATCTCGCATCCACTTAAAATTGAATTATGGAAATATGATAATTTCTTTCATTATAAAAATTTTCTATTAAATACAACACCATTTTACATCAACAGATAAAGAAAAAGAAAAAAAAATATTTAGCATTTCCTTTCGATACTGATTCAAATTGCGTTGCTGTGTCAGAAGAAGCATAACTATATTGATTTGGTATACTCTAAAGATGCCCTTGGTACAATATTGACGATCCTACAAAGATGCTATTTCAGTGATAGCCTTTTACTGATCTCATCTTTTATGGAATCGAACTCATTTGACTGTACAAGAATATGTGGAGCTGTGCATGTCTGGAAGCACAGAAGAACGTTTTTTTGCTGATATTATTACTAGTATTCGATACTGGGTCATTCATAGCATTACTATACATTCCCTATTCATTGCGGGTTGGTTATTTGTCAGTACCGGTTTAGCTTACGATGTATTTGGAAGCCCTCGGCCAAACGAGTATTTCACAGAGAGCCGACAAGGAATTCCATTAATAACTGGCCGTTTTGATTCTTTGGAACTACTCGATGAATTTAGTAGATCGTTTTAGGAGGCCTTAATCAAATGACTATAGATCGAACCTATCTAATTTTTACGGTACGATGATTGGTTGTTCATGGCTTAGTTGTACCTACCGTCTTCTTTTTGGGGTCAATATTAGCAATGCAGTTCATCCAACGATAAACTTAATCCCGAATTATAGAGCTATGACACAATCAAACTCGAATGGACAAAGTGTTGAATTGAATCGTACCAGTCTCTACTGGGGGTTATTACTCATTTTTGTACTTGTTTTATTTTCGAATTATTTCTTCAATTAGGAAAATGAAAGAAACAAAAGAAAAATTATAGGCATTCTCTTAGCCCGTTCAGAAGGCGCCAAAATTTGTTCAACCTAAAACGTGTGTCTAAGTTCTCGCAATTAAACGAGGCCTATAGTACGTAGTAAGCTCTAAGTTGACCCTAAGTCGTATCTCAAGGAAGGCTCAGCAGGACTTTCTAGTTCAAGTGCTAGAGATTAAACATTAATAAGAGTCCTAAACATTCTATTAAGATTAAGAGAATTTTGATTATCTAGCTATCAAAAACTAAAGCAATAAAGATGAATACCAATAGATTGAAGTCTAGTATTGGATACTTTAACTCCTAATTGACATCTAATTAATCATGCATTCACACTCGGTTAGGATCTCCAAAGGTTTCTTAGCAAATTACTTTCGTATTTATGTACTAAGTCGTGACTTACACTTACGTATCAAACTCACACACCTCAAGACATCAATAGCTTCATACGAACTCTTATTCAAACGTTTCTGATTTAAGAATAATGTTGACTAACCCCAAATCAAGTGTAAAAACAATTCATCAATCTACTTAAACACATATTTGAATTTAATGGTGATCAAGAACTAAATTCCAATCAAATCAAGTTAATCAACTAGCATGAATCAATCAAACA
The DNA here is from genome assembly GCA_026898415.1 of Leonotis leonurus. Taxonomy (NCBI): domain Eukaryota; kingdom Viridiplantae; phylum Streptophyta; class Magnoliopsida; order Lamiales; family Lamiaceae; genus Leonotis; species Leonotis leonurus. Next base: position 708,459 of record JAPKLX010000083.1, read on the forward strand.
TCAATTAGAAGCATTCATTTCCAACCCTAGTAGGAATCTGGCCAAATATGATATACATGGTAGAAATCCAAAAGGAAACCATAAAAAAAAGCTTACTAAGTGGAATGTAAGAATCTCAAGTCGGAATCCACTTCAATCCATTGGAAGTCACTAAAAAACTACCAAAGAAAGCAAGTAAAATGTGTTTGGAGTGTCTAATCTCGAGTTACATAGGTTGGAGACCTGAAAATGACGCCTAAAAAGCTTTAACAACCTGCAATTAACTTGCAGCCAGCGATCGCTGGCTGTGCCAATTTTGCGCACAAATGAGGCGGGCCCAGGGATCATTGGGTTCCCAGCGGTCACTGGCTCGACCTCTTTGTCCTTCAAATTTTTTGCACCTCAGCGAGCGCCCGCTGGGGTCTTCCTTTTAGCTCTTCCCACTCGATTCATCCTCGTGCCTTGCTCGTCTCGTCTAGCTTCACTCGGCTTTGCTCCAACGGCCTAGTAAACAAAACTTCTAGATCGATTCCATCCTCATTCCTTCCATCCAGCATCAAACGTAATAAAACAAAAACCGACGTAAAAACAAACTAAAAAGAGAACGAAAACAAAACAACCTAAAGTCTAGACATGACAAAACGATGACCAAAATCATAACAAAAACATAATAAACAAATCTCATCTCATAATTATCCCTGATTGTTTATGTCTCTAGCACGACCACTTAATGAAATTAGGAGGGAAGTGGAGTAAATGGCCGATACTATTGGAAGGATTCCTCTTTGGATAATAAGTACTGTAACTGGTATACTTGTGATCGGTTTAGCAGGCATTTTCTTTTATGGTTCATATTTCGGATTAAGCTCATCACTGTAGTAATCAGATGAACGAAGTTGTAAACATGAAAGCGTAGGAACTCAGCGGGATTCCCTTCTTTAGTTTGTCTGATTCGAGGGGAAAGGGCCCGTTGGGTTCTTAAGAATCAGAGTCTTTTTTTGTCTAATGACAAAGTGGATTTATTTTTCTACTGGTTCAAAAAACTACATTCTCTTTTTTCTGATGATGCTTTTGAGAAATGGACTTCATTAGTTGATTCAGAAGACCTCTTTCTTGATCTTGATAGTATCTATAGGTACTTTTCAAGGTAAAACAAAGAGGAAATCGATCAATTTCCTGGATTCTAATAATTATATTAGAATTATATATATTCTATATTTCTATTTCTGCAGATTCTATTTCTGTAGATTAGATCTCGCACAAATACTTTATATACTCTTTCTTACCCTATTTATCCATATATTTTTTTATATTTGAGTATCTCAATCAAAAATTCATTGACTAAGTTTTCTTTTTTTTTGTCCACTACTTTATTTTATACATTTTATTGTACGTAATAAATCGGAAAAAAATGTAAAGTTCCGATACATTTGGAAAAACAAAAACAAGACTAGGAGTTTTTGACAAACATATTACTCTTTCGACACAAGAAATGAGGTTTATAAAATTCCTTTTCTTGTGTCGAAGACTAGGAAGACAAAACAAATAATGCCTCCTAGAATTTTTTGTTCTCACACTTCTAATTCGTTCGATTACCCGCTTATTTATGCTAATCTCTATCCCAATTTTATGGTATTGAAATCTGGCAATAATAACACGGTCCTGTTAATTGAATTTGAACAAAGGGGTAGTAAAGCCATAAAGTCAAATAAAATAGTCTTCTTCAAACAAAAATCTACCTATCTATGACTAAGAGTGCGCTACAAGGGAGTCCCCGAAGTTCGTAGAAGAAGAGCAAGTAAATAAAAGGTTTTTCAGAATTTAATTTTTTGATCATACATAATTGACAACAAGAATTTTGTTATTTTTACGAACCTGATGTAGATAAATTAGCGAGTCTAAAAATTCATTTTTGCCAATTGAATCTTCTCGAACTGTTTCTTTTAAGAACTAAAAAATTTGCGCCAAAACAACATGTGCCAAGAAGACCAAAAGACCTTGGACACGTAATGGATATTGAAGTATTATTTCGGCATCCCCCTGACCAAATCCACCCACATTAGGATTACTCGTTAATGGTTGATCAAATTTGATGGATTCACCATCTGAAACAAGAATTTCTGGTCCCGATGGGATAATATCAACCACTTGACGTCCATCCGATGGATCTGTTATGATTATTTCATATCCCCCTTTTTCTTTTCATATGATTTTGCTTACTATGTCCGCTCTTGTAGCATTATAAATTGTATTGTTACTCTGGCTTCCGTCGGAATAAATCTAATCTCTTCCCTTATTTCCTCCTACATATATAGGATATTTTAAGAAGTAAACATCTTTCTTAATAGCGGGGTCGGGGGAAAGAATAGGAAATGTGATTTCACTATATTTCTGGTCGGGGAAAGCTCCTATTACAAGAATATTTTTTTTATTAGGACGGTAGCTCTAAAAAGACAAATTTCCTATCTTTTCTTTCATCTCGGGAGAAATATGATCGAAATGAGCTAATTCAAACCCCTCCGGTTAAATAAGAACAGCCCCCACATTCAAACCCCCCTCCTTTCCGTTAGCAAGGACTTGTTTCACTAGCTTATCATAAGGAATTCGCAAAACTGCTTCAAATACAGTATCAGGAAGTACTGCTTGTGAACCTCAATATCCACAGGCTTATTAGCTAAATGACAATTGGCACATACAAACGTCCAGTCACTTCTCGTGGATTTTCATAACCCTGCTGCGCAAAAATGGGATATGCGCTTGAAACGGGTGCATGAGTTATGAGATATATCATGAGCGATACGAAAATAGATCGAGTAATATGTTCCTTTATCCGAGAAAAAGTATTTCTAGTTTGCATGGTCTAATCAGTGGTCTACAAATTTCTACAATAAATTAGGTAGGTCGCTAGTATAGTTTCCTATCCACGATTCTTCTACTTATTGGAATCATTTTACTGAAATACTATAGTATACAAATAGTACGAAAACCCTCCAGATAGAATGTTTTTAATACTTATGTAGAACTACAAAGCAAGAAACATTCTAATTGGATTAATATTGATTAATATTGGTGGATCATTTATCAATCATTCATTGAATGATAAATAACTACAAGTGATGGAGACACGATTTAAATAACGAAAAATCCAATATTATATTAAAAAATCCAATATAATATACTACCTCCGTCCCACTTCATTAGTCCCACTTTATATTCAACTGAGTGTATTAAAATAATCAAATGAGACTAATGAAGTGGGACGGAGGGAGTATTATATTTATAAAAATCTATACATTATTTATATTATTATGATTTATATTTATTTAAATTCTCATAATTTTGCAATTAAAAATCATATTAATCATATATAAAATTATGTATTATCATTTCCATGTAGTATATGATATTTATGTTATATTTTTATTTATATGTATATTATATATTGTATAATATACTACTCTATATCATTTTCATAAATATAATATATATATATAGTGATATATTAATTTGATATGTATATTTTGATAACTAATTTAATAATAAATTATATGAATTATTTACAACCTTCTCAAATTTGATAAAAATTAATAAATTGTATGAAAATATCTAGAGTTCACATTATTTGAAAAAAATAATAATTATAATTTATAATTTATCACATATGACTAATATAACACATTTTTATTTTTATTTTTATTCTAACGATTCATATATAATTTTTAATATAAATAATAAAAATTGAAAATTTATATTTTTCACTAAAATAATATATAATCTTCTTATTTATTTATATATCCTATATTAGATTATCTGTTATTTAAAATCTAATGAAAATTCATAAATTATATATAAAAATTGATAGAGTTCACATTATTTGAAAATATTTTTTTAATATATATAATTTATTACATGTGATGATTATGACAAACATTTAATTATCTTATTATTTGAACAATACACATGTATTTCTCAATATATATAATAAAAATTTAAGAATCATATTTTAATTTTATTAAAATAATCATATATAAATATAAAGAAGTATATAATCTTCTTATTTATTTATATATTCTACATTAATTGTATATTATTTTATATTTATGTTTCATTTTCATTAATACAAAACAAATAGTTAATGAATATATTTTGATGCATTTTAAAAAATTCGATGAAATTGATGATTTTTTTACCATATATCATTATTAGATAATGAAATTGAGCTTCACTATTATCCCGCATAATAAGTTATCTATTAGTGGCTAGATATTTTAAATGTTTTTATTATGACATTTTACATGTATTTTATTTAATCTTTAATCCAAAAAGTAACATTCCTAATTATTTATCATAATAATTAAAGATATATAAACTTATGTATTTTTTGTTCGGGCAACTATTGAATTCAACTATTGTCATTTTATTCTCAATTTCACAATTAAACCATGAATTTAGATAATTGTTTACACTCGATAACACACAAAATAATGAGAACTTTTAGATTAGTGTTATATGATATCAACTACTCATTGACGTAAATGTATACATTATAGTTACAAATAAATAATTTAAATAAATTTTTCACGCCTAATAAAAATAATATATATATAATTTTTAATCAAGAACGAGTATATATATTTAATTTTTAATCATATTATGAATATATAAAAATATGCATATAAATAAATAAGTTCATATCATTTGAGTTTATTTTCACTAATATAAAAATATATTTAATGATATTTTGATACATATTTGATAATTCAATCAAATTAATGATTTTTGGTCGTATATCATCATTAGATATTTAAACTCAACTTTATTATTACCTACTTACTAACTTTTTGTTCGATCGTCAATTTTTAGAGTGATTTTACGATGATGAAGTAAAGAATAAGAACACGGGATTTACGTGGTTCGATCGTTAATTAGATCTACGTCCATGGAGCGAAGAGTGCCTTTGTATTGATATAGAGTTCGAGAGAAAAAAAATAATGAATGACTGCCTTTCATCTACCTAGCGGCTCTATTTATAAGCGAAGGATTACAGTTAGCTATGCCCGAGATCGTAGGGTGTCGGAGATCGTGGGCTGAAGTGGGCCGAGGTGGGCCGAGCTCATGTACTGTTGGGCTACGCTTATTGGGCTGAGGTGACTTCTGGGCTTTCTTGGGCCGAGCTGCTCTTTAGTGTTTGACCACGTGGTCGTGGGCCCGGCTAGTGGGCTACATCCTATCACATCCCCCCTCAAAAGAGCAGGAGCGAGGACGTAGTTCGGCCGAACTACTGTCAGTAGATGAGGTCGGAATTCGGCCGAGCTTCTGTCAATAGCTGTGATCGAGCTTCTTTTTGACGAAGTGAAGTGGATGTTATTGCCGAAGTGGAGGTCTGGACGAGGTGACGAACTTATGGTCTCCGAGATCGAGGTGGTAATTTGTTGGTGGAAGACCTGTTGTAGGGAGTTCCCTGGTGAAACGTGTCGACTGTTCATTGGCGCAGACGAAGAGGCGGGATTTTGAAAAGGGACGGTTGGAAAAAGGCGGAAGTGATATCTATAAAAGCTTCCTTTGTACGCTAACAAACACTTTTCGCCTTTCCTTGAACCCTAGCTCCCTTTTCTGCAAAGTTCCTTGAGAAAGCTTTCTGCCTGTGCGATTACTGCCATTGTCGATTTCTGTTTCGAGAAAGTTATTCAAACCTTTTAACAAGTAAGTGTTCTCTGTTAGCTATGGCTTCTTCGTCTTCGTCTTCTTCTTCTTCTTCTCGTACCCCTATTGATGTGGAGATCGTAGAGTCTCCGTCGCCGATTAGGAGTTTTCCGGCGAGGGATACGGTGAGGGTTTTTACCCGAGCTGCTCTGCCCCCCGTCTCTAGGCTTATAGAGTATCCTCCTCTAGCTGGGTCGGATGCTGCTCTAGAGTACGCTTCGAGCATGAGCGAATCCCATATGTCCAATTTAGCTAGGAAATTCTGTTTTCCAGAGTCTGCCGAGCTGATTTTACCTCGGGCTGAGGATAGAGGTAGCTCTCCGCCCGTAGGTTTTTTTACCTTGTATGAAGACTATCTTAACTTCGGTCTTCGACTTCCTTTACATCGTATTTTTGTCGAGCTTTTAGATAAGTTTAAGCTTCCTTTGGGTCAGTTTGTGCCGCCCTCCATTAAGCAGGTAATAGGTTTTTGTGTGGAGGTCGGACGCCGAGGTGGCCCGATGTCGTTGGAGTCTTTACTCCGTTTTTTTAGAGTTAAGCGTGGGCCAACTGGGTGGGTGTACCTCTCGCCTGTAAATAAATTTAAGTTGGCCACTCCGTCCAAAGTAACGAACTGGCAGAAGAAGTTCTTCTTCTGCCGGGCTGAAGGAGTGCCCCTTTATGGCTGGTCAGCGGCTAAGTTTGGTCCACAAATGAGGGTGGATCCCGTCGGCGAGCTCGAAGCGAGCTTGGTGGATCTCGGCTCGATCAAGCGAGAGTATACCGAGGTAGAGCTGTCGAGGTATGGGCTAAGCCCATGTGACGCTACCGCCGACTTGGATCCGGGTGAGGATCTTTACTGAGTGTTGTGCGGCGGTGTTATCCGAACTGGAATCTAATGTTCTTTGTTCTTTCTGCAGTGGATCCTGAAATTTTGCAAGCGGCACTGACGAGGAAGAAGAAGAAGAGGGCAAGGACCTCGTCGGCCACAGAGGAGACGCCGTGTCGGGAGCGGGTGGAGAGGTCCGAGGCCGACGTGACTCCACCTGTCATCAACCTGGCTTCACCTCGAAGGGAGGTGGTAGGTGGATCGGGCGCTCGGGTTCCCGGTTCGGGGTCGACTCAGGGGACCTCGTTTCCCGATGTGAGTGGAAACTTGCTGCCGTGCTCTGTACTTTTTTCTTTAATTCTTTTCTTTCGTGTATTGATATATTTTGTGTAGGCGGCGGACATGGCGCTGGACGGGCTGAGAGCCCTGTCGAACTTCGTCATCGGCGGAGTCGAGCAGTTCAGGGACTTGTCTGCCGAGCTCGAGGGGGCGAGGACCGAGGCAGCGAGGGCGGTGAGCCAGGAGGTCAGGGCCCTCTCGGATCTAAAGGATGCCGAGAGGAAGGCGGCCGAACTGGAAGCCGAGGTGGCCGGGCTGAGGGCCGAACTGGCCAGGGCGGCGGCCGAGCAAGGCGGCGTGCTACGGGCCCTCGCTGAGCGGATCTTCCGCTCCAAGCACTTCGGCACCGCGGTTGCGCAGCTGGTGGGCGCTATGAGTGCGCCGATTACTTCGGCAGCGCTCGATCTTGTCGCCAAGGATTACCCCGAGCTTGATAAAGCCAAGTACGGGTATGAGGAGGTGACCAAGGACGAGATGCTGCGGGAGTACGCGAAGGTACTCGTGGAGTGCACCTCGGCAGTTCCGGTGGTGGAGCGGCTGGCCCAGCAGAAGGCCTTGTTGTCGGAGCGGGCGGTTCGCCATTGCCCTGTCGACAGGGATGACAAGCTGGAGGCTGTCATCGCCGAGCTGACGAGGGAGCCGGCTGCCGAAGTTGCTGGAGGGAACGAGGAGGCTGAGGGCCCGGAGCAAGAGGTCGGTGCAGAAGATTCGTAGTTTTTTTTTTTTTTTTTTTTTTTAGATTGTACTTCGTCGCCGCTAGGGCGGCGCTTTCCCACGGTATATAAAAAGAAACTTTTTGCTGAATCTTGTTGTTTCTGCTTGTGTAGCCTGCTTTTGCTTTCTTCGACACTTCGCGTTTTGAATCAGAGATAAATGCACTTTGTCGGGCTGTCGAGGCTGCTGAAGTGGAGGCTTCGTGCTGGAAAAGCCGAGCTGCTAATATTGAGATCGAGGCTGATGCGAAGCTTCGAGCAGCTCAGGAGAAGCTCGACGAAGAGCATGCTAGATTTTTGGAGTGTGAAGACAACTTTAAGCAGGCCAAGGAGGACCTTCAAACGTTTAAGGCTGTAGCCGAGGAGCACGCGGAGTACGAGGACCTTGTCCATAAGAGCGGGCGACTGACCATTTACGAAGTCCAAACGCAGATCAAAGAGGTTCGAGCTCGGACAAGGAAATATATAGAGAAGTACGGCAGTGACTCCTAGCAAGTGCGCGAACAGGAAGAGGCGCTTTTCAAGCTGGGGTCAATGTACGAGACCATTTTGAAGAGGAAGCCGAAGTTGAAACGGTGGGTGGAATCCAAGAAAGCCCAGCTTGATTCAACTTCGCATGCGTTTTTGGAAGGTACCCTGGCAGGCGTGCATCCTCCTAGCGCGGCTTTAACTCGGGAGCAAACGCAAGCCATAATGGCCCGAGGAGGTGGTCGACGTGCTGTAAGAGGCCGAGGTCGATCTGCTCCTCCACGTCGGGGCCGAGGACGAGGTTTTGGCCGCGGTGAAGGGATGGCGTTTTTGGATTCAGTGCTCGGCCACGGCGCCAGTTCGAGCTCGGGTCCGGGCTTCGTAGAAAAATATCTCAGTTTTAGTAGTAGGCCTCCGGGCTCGGACCCTCCACCTTGAATGTAATATGTATTTTTGTGAAATAAAATTCTGCTTTTATTGCGTCATTACTTCTCTAAAGCTTTTCTCAATTGTGCGACCGAGTTTGTTTCAAGATTATTTGTAATGACTAGAGTGTACTTCGTAATCACTTCGTCTGATGCTGAAGTTTAAGATTTTAAGCACCCACTTCGTCCAAAGACAAAGTTAAGATTTTGCAAACGGCTACTTCGTCTACTGACGGAGTTGAAGCCTTGAGTGGCCACTTCGTCTGAAGACGAAGTTTTGGCTCTCATGTAGCCACTTCGTTTAAGGATGAAGTTTTGGCTTTTAAGTAGCCACTTCGTCTAAGGACGAAGTTTAGGCTTTTAAGTAGCCACTTCGTCTAAGGATGAAGTTTAGGCTTTTAAGTTCCTTGTTTGTCGATTTTCTCGATAGGAGTGGTCTCCCTACGCGCGTTTAAATGCTACTCCGAAGTTGGAGTTTTAGCTTAATTTGGACTCGAGACATGTGTGAAAAACATACTTTATAAAATAACAGAGAATGGAAATTAATTATAAATAATATTTCTTCAAATGGGAGACGTGCCAAGTTCGGGGTACTGCTTCGCCAGATAAATGGGCGAGCTTGTACGACCCTTTGCCGAGGACGTCCAGGATTCGGTAGGGTCCTTCCCAAGTGGCTTCCAGTTTTCCGAGCTTCTCTGCCTTACTAACTTCATTATTTCTGAGAACGAGGTCGCCTATTTGAAACTGTCGATGCTGCACTCAGTTATTATAATACCGAGCTACTTGCTGCTTGTATCGAGCTTCTTGTATATAGGCTTGTTCTCGTTTTTCTTCCAACAGGTCCAAGTTAGCTCGGAGGCTTTCTTCGTTGTTATGGGCAGTGAAGTTTATAGTTCAGGGGCTCGGCAAACCGATCTCTACCGGAATTACTGCTTCGGTTCCGTAGACGAGGCTGTATGGTGTTTCTCCATGGGATGTCCGGGGAGTAGTTCGGTAGGACCATAGGACTTGGGGTAAATTTTCTGCCCAATCTCCCTTGGCCTTGTCGAGGCGAGTTTTCAAACCCTTGACTATTGTCCGGTTCGTGACTTCGGTCTGGCCATTCGCCTGAGGGTGTGCTACCGAGGTGAATTTCTGCTGGATGTTGAGTTCGTCACACCATTCTCTAAATGCCTTGTCCGTGAACTGGGTTCCATTATCTGAGACGAGGACATGAGGTATGCCGAAGCGACAAACTATGTACTTCCAAACGAAGTTCAAGGCCTTTTTGCTTGTAATCCTGGCTAAAGGTTCAGCTTCTACCCACTTCGTAAAATAGTCAATGGCCACTATGAGGAATCATAGTTGGCCAGGAGCTTGCTCGAACGGACCAACGATGTCGATACCCCATTGCATAAATGGCCAAGGGCTTTGCATGCTAGTTAGTTCGGTTTGAGGTACCCTTGTTACTACTGAGTGGAGCTGGCACTTCGAACATTGCTTGACGATGTCGATCGCGTCTTGAAGCATTGTTGGCCAATAATATCCCCATCTCATGACTTTTCTAGTTAAGGCACGAGCTCCGATGTGACTGCCACAGGATCCCTCATGCACTTCGCGTAGTACGTAGTTTGCTTGGTTGGGTCCCACACACCTTAGACGAGGTTGAAGGTATGATTTCCTGTACAGTACTCCTTGATCTAGGACGTACTTAACTGATTTGTTCTGAAGCTTCCGAGCTTCGACCTTATCAGCAGGGAGTTCATCTCTCTCTAAGTAATTACGAAGTGGCGTCATCCAGTTCGGCTCGTCATCTGTTACCATGCTCACTTCGGCCTCGTCTATACTTCGGGTTTGTACTTCCATAGGAGAGGTCGTGGACGATGATGCGAGCTTGCTCAGCGCGTCAGCTCGGTCGTTGTCACCTCTCGGGATTCGTATCACCTCGAAATATGAAAAGTTTTGTTGTAGGGTTTTGACCTTACGGAGATATTTCTTCATCCGCTCTCCTCGCGCTTCGTATTTGCCCAACACGTGACTCACTATAATTTGGGAGTCACTATGGATTTGGACAGCTCGTAGCTGAAGAGTTTGCGCGAGGCGAAGTCCGGCTATTAGGGCCTCATATTCTACTTCGTTGTTTTTCGTAGGGAAGTTGAACCTTAGGGCATAGGTGGTTTCTTTCCCTTCCGGACTGATGAGTAAGACTCCGGCTCCGCTTCCTTTCTGGCCCGATGCACCGTCTACATAGATTTTCCAACAATCTAGTGGTGGTAGCTTTGGCACTTCGTCTTGGTTACTGTCTTTGACGAGCTCGGTGGACTTCGGGGGTTCCGCGAATGCTGTTTCTACCAAGAAATCTGCTAGTGCTTGTCCTTTGATGGCTTGACGAGGTACGAATAAGATCGTATGTTCGCCGAGCTCAACCGCCCATTTGGCAATTCGTCCTGAAGCTTCGGGCTTTGTGAGTACTTGCCGAAGCGGAAGGTCGGTTAGGACTTGTATCGGGTGAGCGTGGAAATATGGTCGTAGCCTCCTCGCAGCGTTTACAAGTGCAAGTGCGACCTTTTCCAAGGGTTGGTACCTCGTTTCTGGTCCTTTTAGAGCTCGGCTTATGAAGTAAACGGGTAGTTGCCGAGGTGCTTCTCGCACTAGGACTGCGCTTATTGATTCGTCGGAGGCGGCGAGGTATAGAAAGAGGACTTCGCCTTCCTTTGGGACGGATAGGGTGGGTAGATTTGCGAGGTACTTCTTCAAGTTCTCGAAGGCTAACTTGTGCTCGCCATTCCATTCAAAGTCAGGAGCCTTCTTTAGTATTTTGAAGAATGGGAGTTGCTTCTCGGCGGCTTTAGATAGGAAACGACTTAGTGCTGTCAGGCAGCCCGTCAATCTATGTACGTCGTGAATGGACTTCGGCGCTTGCATTTCTTGAACAACTTTGATTTTTGCTGGGTTGACTTTTAGTCCTTCGCGGGAGACCCAACACCCTAGGAACTTTCCGGACTGGACCATGAAAGTGCATTTTCCTGGGTTTAACTTTAGGTTCACCTCGCGGAGTAGGTTGAAGACGACCTGGAGATCGTTTAGGCAAGTGTAGATCTCTTTACTCTTGACGACTATGTCGTCGACATATACTTCAACGATCTGCCCGATGTGAAGTTCGAATATTTTGTCGACCATTCTTTGGTATGTAGCTCCAGCATTTTTAAGTCCAAAGGGCATTTTCTTATACGCGAAAGTGCCGAAGTCAGTAATGAAGGCCGTTTTCGGAGCATCTTCATCACTCATGAGAACTTGATGATACCCTTTGTATAGGTCGAGGAAACTGAACACCTCGTGACCAACGAGGGCTTCAACCTTCTTGTCAATGTTGGGGAGGGGGTAACAGTCCTTGGGACAGTGTTTGTTGAGGTCGGTATAATCGACACACATGCGCCAACCTCCTCCTTGTTTCCTCACCATTACGGGGTTCGCCAACCAGGTCGGGTATTTTACCTCGAACAGGATATCAGCTTGTTGTAGCTGGCGTACTTCCTCATGAATCACCTGGTTTCTCTCGGCTGCAAACGCTCATTGCTTTTGCCGAACTGGTTTCACCTCGGGGTCGATGTTGAGGTGATGAGTGATGATGTTCGGTGACACTCCAGTCATGTCTAAGGGTGACCAAGCGAAGATGTCTCTGAATTCCCGAAGTAACTGAATAACTCGACTTCGGAGTTCGGTTCCTCCGACGAAACTGACCTTGACGACCTTGGATACGTCGCTTTCGTACAATACGACGTCTTCAATAGGCTCTGTAGCAGGCGAGATCGACTTCGTCACCTCGGGGTTCTGTAGTTGCTATGCTTGGGGGTGTTGTATACCAGAACCTCGGAGGGCGACCTGCATGCACTCCTTGGCCTGTGTTTGGTTTCCCCTAAGCGTGATAACCCCGTTCTTAGAGGGGATTTTGATCGTCAGGTGGTAGGCCGAGCAGATTGCCCTCGTCGCTATTAGCCAATCTCTTCCCAAGATGATATTGTAGGGAGAGTTGGCTTTGACGACGAAGAAGTGGATTATCTTCGTAGAAGACAATGGACTTCGTCCCACTGTCACGGGGAGTGAAATTGTGCCATCCGTCGAGGTCTCCCCTTGTGTGAAATTTTTTAACGGGACGGGTGCTGGTTTTAGGCGTGCTTCTTCGATGTCAAGTTTATCGAAGCAGTTTTTGAAGAGCACGCTTACCGAGGCCCCGCTGTCGATGAACACTCGGTGAACCAATTTGTTGGCCACCACAGCTTCGATAATGGTGGCGTCTTGATGAGGTAAGACGTGGGGCACTGGGTCGTCGCTCGAAAAGGTGACGACCTCATCCTTTTTGAACCTTTTTTGCGAAGGTTCCTCCTTTGGTTGACTTCGGGCTTCGGCTTTCAACGAAGACTTCGTTGCCCCTTGAGGTAGCCCGGTAATTGCAGCGATGACTCCGTCATATTGAGGCTGGTCTCCGTCTTCATCCTCGTCATCGTGCTTTGACTTCTTCTCTTGATGGGGATTGCAGCTTTCCCCTCCTCTGTTCCTGCTTCGTTTGCCTTTACCCCGAGCTCGGGTGTCTTGTTGGCTGCGACCTCGGTATTTTCCGAGGGTACCATCTCGTACTAGGTAATCGATGCCCGAGGCGAGATTTCGGCACTCCTCGGTGTCATGGCCGTGGTCCTCGTGGAACTGGCAGTACTTGTCCCTGGATCATCGCTTCGATCCACTTCGGGACAATGGTTGCGGCTTCTGGAATAAGCTCGCATGGAGCTCGTATATCTCGGCCCGAGGTTTTGTCAATGGAGCGAACTGACCTGATTCTTGATTGGACCAAGGTCCGAGGCGGGATGCCAGTGGACCTCGCTGTATCCTCTCGAGGGCACCTCGTCGGTTTTGCCCGAGGTCAGTACGTTCCTCTCTTCTCTTGCCCTGACTCTCAGGTCGGTCCACTGCCCTTTTTCTCCTATCGGCCTCATCCGCTTCGGCAAATGTATCAGCAATCCTCCATAGTTGTTTGGAGGTTTGGGGGCGCTCTTTTACGAGCTCTCTGAAGAGAGTGCCGGAGTGAATGGCATTTTGGAATGCCGAGATGAGAACGTCGTCCGACAGACGGTCGACCTTAAGGCTCTCATTGTAGAACCTAGCCAGGAAATCACTAATTGATTCTCCTCGTCCGTGTCTAAGAGTAAGGAGCTGTGCCGAGCTGATCTTAGCTTCGGCTTTTTGGAAGAAACGACGCTCGAAGGCGTCCAGCAGGTCGGTATACGACCCTATGCTGCAGTGCGGGAGGTTGTCGAACCATTTTCGTGCGTTGTCTATCAGCAGCTCGGGGAAGACTTTGCACATGTAGACATCTTCAGCTAGTCCTTAGTTTAGCATATTGTACTGGTACTGTGACAAAAAGTTGCTGGGGTCACACGAACCATTATAGGGTTTGATTGGAGGCACCCTATATGTGGACGGAAGTGGGGTGTAGTGTATTTTGTTGGTGAAGGGTGTAGTGATTCGACTATAGACAGTGAATCTCCCCTCTCTATGGGTATTCTCGTCACGTCGGGAAGGACCGACGTTTCGACGAGGTGATGCAGAACCACGTCTGTAATCATCTTCATTGCGTCGGGACGGACCGACGTTTCGACGAGGTGACGTTGAACCGTGCCGAGGTGAAACGAAGTTATTGTTTTCTCGGCGATTATGCTGTCGTTGGGGAAGTTCGTTTCTTTCCTCAACAATTTGGAGGCTCGGGGGCCGAGGTTGAAGCCGTGGTGGTTCAGTTTTATCTGCTTCGTCTTGACTTTGCTGCCGATGTTGTTCAGCGAACTTGAGGAAGTCGTGCTGGTGGAGGTCTAAGTATGCCTTGAGTGCATCTCCAAGCTGAGGTGGGAGTACGGCATTCTCGGGTCGGTGACCTCGGTTTGGTTCCCTGTTACCAGTCGAACCATCAGAACGACCTGACAACACATCCTCTATATGGCCATCAGGAGTTCGGCGGATTGTAGAATCGCGTCGGAGTTGGAGCACATCCTCCTCGTTGGCCGAGGTTCAAGGTGGAAGGTCGGACGGATTGGCTTGATTCTGCTTTCCCTTAGCAGCAGCTATAGCAGTGGTGCGGGTAGATCTTACCATCGTATTTTTACTTCAGAAAAATGTTGATCGATTTCACAAAATTTATATGCTTCCCACAGACGGAGCCAGTGTTCGATCGTCAATTTTTAGAGTGATTTTACGATGATGAAGTAAAGAATAAGAATACGGGATTTACGTGGTTCGATCGTTAATTAGATCTACGTCCACGGAGCGAAGAGTGCCTTTGTATTGATATAGAGTTCGAGAGAAAAAAAATAATGAATGACTGCCTTTCATCTACCTAGCGGCTCTATTTATAAGCGATGGATTACAGTTAGCTATGCCCGAGATCGTAGGGTGTCGGAGATCGTGGGCTGAAGTGGGCCGAGGTGGGCCGAGCTCATGTACTGTTGGGCTACGCTTATTGGGCCGAGGTGACTTCTGGGCTTTCTTGGGCCGAGCTGCTCTTTAGTGTTTGACCACGTGGTCGTGGGCCCGGCTAGTGGGCTACATCCTATCACTTTTCTAATACAACATTTATAAAATTAGTGATGTGTAACAAGACATTTATCGATTTTGATTTTATAGTTTATTTTATAAATATTCAAATATAGTTTATAAAATTAGTGATGTGTAACAAGACATTTATAACTTTTCAAATAAATTGGTTTGATTTCATAAATATTCAAATATAGTTTATTTACATTAATTAGTAGTAATATTTATTTATAATATAGATTTTATATACTCGAATTTATAACACATATTATTATATGGGCGTAAAACGAAAATCAATTGGTTCAGGATTCTAAACATTTGAAACTGAAACCGAACCACTTCATATACAGTTGCAATTCAAAATTTTAATAATCTTTGACGATTCGGTTTTCAAAACCCCCAATTACGATTATTTTGAACACCTCTAATAATAATGAATAGTATAATCATTTTTACTTTACTTTAAAACGAATATGAGTATATAAATTAAATTCAAATATATTCAAAAAAAATATATTAAGTTGTTAGAGTCTACTAACAGAAAAATTTATTGTAAATTTATTTTTTCATTAATCTTAAAACGATTGCAAGTTTATCATAAGCAAGTCAATATAATAAACGGTTTTTACAATACATATTTAGTATACAAATAAGTAATTCATATATCTATGACAACAAATAGCAATAAAAAAAATAACATCAAATACTTGTATAAATTTTATAAAATATTAATTCCGTCCAACAATCTAATAATTTGATAATATAGTCCGAATGAGTATAAACTCCACTAATAAACACTCTTCAGTGGAAATTCCACATTTCCTGCGCCATAGCCTCATCTTTTGACTATTTATTTATTTCACCTTTAATTTTGTGCATAAATAAATATTGCAACACTCAAATATTACAAAAGAGATCTAGCTAATTTCGTTGAATAATAAAGTTGTCGACCAAAGTTAGTACATTTATGAACCAAGTTTAGAACTAATGCACAAGTACATATATTTACACTTTTCTTTTACTTTATACAAAAAAAATCCAAGTGAATTATCGCATTATAATTTAAATCGGTGAGAAAAAGTGTTATGATTGTAGAACCAAAACCTTCAATTGATTATAATATTAATACCAAATCAAATTGACAGTGCAATTGATTTTCAACTAAAATTAAGTTAACTTTGCATGCTGAAACATTTATGTTTCGCAAACAGTACTCTTGTTTTAACTCATTCAAACAGTATACTATCAAACATAGAAATTACTGCAAGAAAAATATCATATAAATTCCCACATTTATATTATTTCTAGAACTAAAATCAATACGAAATGAATGTTTGGATATATTATGAAACGAAATTGAAGATGCTGAAAGTAGGAGTTTGCACGAAGACTTAAGTTTTATGTTGGAAGCTTTTGTACTGATAAAGAAATTGAAACTATAAGTGGAGGAAATGGCATCCATGCGCATATTAGACAGTAGCATGCATACTAAGTAATGATTAATCTTTTATGTGATAATTATTATATATATACTCCACTTACTATACTATATATATATAAGAAGAAATTATTGTATTTCCAGATATGGCAAATCGTGCCGTGCGAGTGAGTTGTCTAACGTGCGCCTAACAGAGTCAGAGTACAAGGCGTGGCTTCTTTTTTCAGTATCACTAATTTAAAAATACTACTGCAGTCCAAAACAGGAATAAGAAACTTGTCATTATGTTAGGGTCTCAAAAGTATAAAGATAGTGATCACGCTGCACTAGTGCACATACTAGTTTGCTTATTTACACATTCACATACTAGTTTACCTTTGCAAAAATTCTACTTTGATTTCTATTTTTGTTTCTTTTTTTACTTTAAAAATAACTACAGTCTACAGTTCTAATTTCAGTATAGATAGCAATAGCATAGCATCACTACTCATTAACTATTTATAACCTCACGCTTTAAATTTGTTGAGTCTTATATATTATGCTCGGTTCACTAAATTTACGAGTTTGTGTTACTCAATGAGCTAGTGCAAGAGCATATGATATTCTAGCCCATAAAAACTTGACATAGTACTCCATTTATCTTATTAAAAATAGCTTGGTTTGATATTAAAATACTCGTACGAATAATATATAGTGAGATTGAAGTATATTTTTCATCTAATTTTTGCATATAAACATAAGTTGGATAAATATTTTGTATATAAATCATTTGACAAGAGCTTGCTCACATACTAAAAAGCCGAATATGATGATTATACTCAAACTTAACTCGTTTAATTAAAGAAACATTATATTGAACGAATTTCTATCAAACTCCAATACATACCTTTGAAATTAAATAACTATATTCATCATCGGATGGAGGTTTTATATCGAAAAGAAAATTACAAAAAACAAAAATCCAAAATTACAATATGGGAGGAAATTAATAGTACCCATTTTCAAAAAACACATGAAGAAAATACCCAAACTCTTTGCCTTGATGTAGAAAATACTCATTTTACATATGAAACCGTGTACAACCTGAAAAAGTAACTTGGGAATAATTTGGGAATTGTGAAAGTAGGTGAAAAGTAATTAATTGGGTAAAAAAAAGTGGGAGGGTCAACAATATTTGGGAAAAATAGTGTGCACCGCCCCCTCCTTCCTTCTTTCCTCTTTCTCCTTTGGACCGACCACTCTCTCCATTTTCTAATTTTTGAACACAGCCCCCTACCTTCTCCATCTCCATTCTCTATTTGTCCAATTTTACACCACCATTGTAGAGTGAAAGGTTGGAACGCCGGAGGAGTGCTCGGAGAGACTGCTTGGAGGCTCGTTGGACCGCTGGTGGACCTTCAAATTCCTTCGGACTACGTCAGAGCTCGGTGGAAGCCATGGGAGACACGGATGAAGACATTTCTCGTCATATACAGGTATATAATAATCTCCTCAACCAAATAATACACGAACCGCTAGATGATACCCTATGGACCGCTCGACACTTCTCCGACACTGTCGGGCGGTCCATATAGGTTCATCTAGTGGTTCATATACGCGAATGATCTATGCAATTTTGTGACCTCGTTTTTATTATTTATGATATGATTAAGTACCTCTATACCTCTAAATGATTATTCGTATTTAATTTGAATTGCATTTCATAGATAATTTCTGGGATTGATTTATACGTGTTTTAGAACATCATGTATTATAATTGAATTGTACGTAATATTTGGTGAAATTTGATACCTGAACCGCTAGAATAGGTATGTTGAACCGCCCGGAGCTCTCGGCACATAGCCGGGAGGTCCAAGATGTATCATCTAGCGGTTCAGCATTGCGAGAGGTCTATGTATTTTTGTGACATGATTTTGATTATTGATCTTGACATAATGTTAATTATAGATCCTAACTCTAATTAACAATGAATTATAATTGTTAAGTAAGTAGATGTGATTAACAATTAACAAACAATTAAAATGGTTAACAATTATCAATTAACAACTAATTATTAATAATATCAATTAATTAATATAAATAATTAACCGTTAATTAATATCAACAATTAATAATCAATTCATTCCTACGATTAATTATTAAGAATCAATAAGTAAAAAATCTAATTAAAAATTAGAATTGTTAAGTAATTAAATTAAGC